>CAWUFW010017163.1:0-275441 GCA_963921515.1 Calotriton arnoldi | reverse complement strand
CCCTACACTACCCAAACCCCACTGCACTACCCTACACCCTAAAACACGACCCACTACACTGCACAAACACAACTGCACTACCCTAAACCCTAAAACACTACCCACAGCATGACCCCCTTCACTACACAAACACCACTGCACTGCCCTAAACCCTAAAACACTACCCCCAGCATGACCCCTTATACTACCCAAACACCACTGCACTAACATAAACCCTAAAACACTACCCCCAGCACGACTCCCTACACTACCCAAACACCACTGCACTACCCTAAACCATAAAACACTACCCCCAGCATGACCCCCTGAACTACACAAACACCACTGCACTACCCTAAACCCTAAAACACTACCACCAGCAGGACCCCCTACACTAATCAAACACCACTGCACTACCCTAAACCCTAAAACACTACCCCAGCACGACCCCCTACACTACCCATACACCACTGCACTACCCTAAACCCTAAAACACTACCACCAGCATGACCCCTACACTACTGCACTACCATAAACCCTAAAACACTACCCCCAGCATGACCCCCTACACTACCCAAACACCACTGCACTACCCTAAACCCTAAAACACTACCCCCAGCACGACCCCCTACACCACCCAAACACCACTGCACTACCCTAAACCCTAGAAAAGAAACCCCACCCCATGCCCAATCCCCCTTACCTCTCACTCCTCATGGTTCCTCTCTCCTTGTGGTTCCTGCTTCACGTCATCTCTGAGGGGCGGTGCACGTCGTTGTGAGGAAACGGAACAGCCTCTGTTTCCTTACAACGACATGGATCGTCTACATGTTTTTAGAACGCATGGTCATTTACCATACATACCTTTACAAAGGCATGCGTGGTAAATGACCAAGCGTTCTAAAAAATGCGTAGTAATGACTTTGTGATGTACAATGCATGCGTGGTAATGCATGCATTGTAATGGTATAGCAAAGTAAAAAGTCGTTGTAACGGCTGTTTACCGATCGAAGCTGGCCCCTGTTCTTCAGTGAGATTTTTATTTGATTAATTAGGAGGAAGGAATGTGGTTTTTTTACCGAAAAGTGCATTCCCGGCTGTTGTATTGTGAAAGTGTCCGCGTGGCCTGGTTTCACTTCCGGTGAGAGAGTGAAAGAGTCTGTTTGGATCTAAAGGAGTTCTGTTGTTGGACGGTGCCGGCGCGACATGTCATCAGAAAACATAGCTAATGGAAAGCGTCCTCCCTGAAGTGTGGAGCAGTGCCATGAGAGGTCAACGAGTGTGCGTCCCACCGCAGTATGACCGTACCGCGTGACCCATGTGCCGCCTCCAGGGTACGGGAGGCAGAAGCGGCATCGCAGGTCCTCTTGAAGACCATTGTAGCACTAATTCTACATTTTGGTACTAGGGCATTTTAACTTCGTTGTTCCTGCCAGATACAAAGAGAAGATCCTGTGTTATTCAGTGCCCTCGTTAACTTTTTTGTGGGTTGTGGTGCGTGTCACTTCGCTGCCCCGCCGGTGCACATGACTGGGCACCCCACCTCGTGTGCCATCTGCAGGGCCTCTGCCCTCGGATCACTGGTTTCAGTTTCTGGAGTGGCAACATAAACAGTTGCTCCCAAAGGACTAGCATGAACACTTAGGTGAATATCCCCTGCACCAGCATTCCACGGAAATTCTTTCCTAGCTCTCCCACGTCAACGAGCACGGCTCCGCTCGCGACACCGTATGACATCATCGGAGCCATAAGAGGACCTCGTCGGCGTGCTGACGTCAGTTCCGCCCATTTTTTCCGTGCCACCGAGGCAAACAGGGGACCGAGACATTTTCACATGTATACATAGTATAATAAATATATATATATTCACTGAAAAAACCATAAGTTTCAGGCACGTTATAGTTAGAAATTAGCATTTAAAAAACCTTAGAAATTCACTGAAAAAACCATAGGTTTCAGGCACGTTATAGTTAGAAATTAGCATTTAAAAAACCTTAGAAATTCACTGAAAAAACCATAGGTTTCAGGGGCGTTATAGTTAGTTGGACATTTCACTCGTACAAAACCATAGAAATTCCCCGTTATAGTTAGTTCAACTAACTATAACTCGCGCACCTACAATGCACTGCTGATGACGTCACATATTACATCACTCATGACATAGTCAGTGACATCACTCATCACATCACTGATGACATCTCAAATGACATCACTGATGACATCACTGATGACATCATCCAGTGAATGTGTGTTTTTCTGAAAATTAAATATGTTTTATATATGTATATCTCAAGGTCAATGGAAGAATAAATGGGTATATAAGTGTCTAAATGGATGATTTTCTTTTGTCAAATTGATTGTATAACTGACTAAATGTATCTTAGTGAATACATGGGTTAGTGAGTAATGTTTAAATATGAAAATATCTGTATCAGTCTCTCACTTTGTGTATAAGTGGCTGCATGGGTTGGTGAGTAGCTACATGAGTGTCTATATGGGTTATTAGTTGGTTTTTTGAGTATCAGTATGAGTGTCTGTATGGTTCGGTGGGGGTATTACTTAGTGCATAGATGCACAAATGAGTGACTCACTGTTTGTATGTGTTGAAGACAGCATGTGTGCAGGACTGTATAGGTGGATGAGTATGTGTATGGGTGTGTTAGTGAGTGAATGACTGTCTCAATAGTGTCTTTATGAGTAACTACATATGTTTTAAACTAGTATATGTGAGTATTGGTGTATATAAGTGAGTATATGTGAGAGTGAGAGATTGGAAGAGTTCCTGTACAAATAAGTAGGTGTTTCTATAAGTGATTGTTTAAGAGAGTAAGTATGTGTAAGTTTCTGTAGAAGTAAGTGTGGTAGTGTGTGTATAACTGTATATGCAAGTAATGGATGTTTGATACTTTGTTTGCATGTGTGACTATGTGTGTGAGTAACTCTATGGATGAGTGGCGGTGTGTAACAGGATGTATAGGTGTATGAGTACATATGATGAGTGAGTACATGTATGAGTGACTGTATAGGGACTGTTGGTGAATGAGTGGATGTGTGTGTAGATCTTGGAATTACAGAATTGGTGTGTTGTAACTGGTATTGGTATGTCCATTGTTTTGAAAATGTTAAGTTTGTATTTTTGAGTGTGTGTATCAAAGGTTATATTAGGGTGAGAGGAGGTCTGCCACTCTATCACAAGGATGATGTCATCAGTGATGTCATCAGTGATGTCATTTGAGATGTCATCAGTGATGTCATGAGTGATGTCACTGACCATGTCATGAGTGATGTAATATGTGACGTCATCAGCAGTGCATTGCGGGTGCGCGAGTTATAGTTAGCTGAACTAACTATAACGGGGGAATTTCTATGGTTTTGTACGAGTGAAATGTCCAACTAACTATAACGCCCCTGAAACCTATGGTTTTTTCAGTGAATATATATATATATATATTATCTACTGGCGGTCGCCAGTAGATAGTTATAGTTAGGACCTATTTTCCATACGAAATTCGCAACATTCTATTTCCAATATGTTTGGCGCCGGTTGACGAATCTTCGTGAAATTCTCAAAACTTTTGGCCCGCTCCGGTCCGCTCCTATCTTGAAAGTTTCGGGGTGATTCAGCAAGCGGGGGCCGAGAAAAAAGGGGAGTCCCAAAACGTGTTTTCCCCATGCAATTTTCCATAGGAACCTTTCATCGCAGCTACAGCCCGAACTGCTGAACGGAATTACACCAAATTTGGCAAAAAGGTAGCCCTTGGTTCAGAGTCGTGCCTTTTGGTTAAATGGTGTAAATCCGTTCATTAGTTCCTGATAAATTTGAAAAAGAAAACACATATATATCTGGGCGGAGCCTAACCACACATGTCATCGTGAGATCTGATTGGCTGTCAGCACTTCATCCTGGAATTGCTGGCAGCCATCTTGGGACAAATATAAATGATAGTACCCCGTTGAAATGCATTGTAGTGAATCAAAGATTTTGAGGGTTACCAAAAGGAGAACTATAAAGGGTGATAACAGACTTTAGTTACATTAGAATTCATTTGTTGATGTTACCATACTAATTTCAGGAATTGTGGTGTGTTCTAAGGTGATTTTACCCTGTGAAAAACCTTCTGCTGGGATATCATGAATCATGTTTGAGAGAAAACTATTTTCACAAGCTTGTCCCATACAGTTTTGGAAGGTGCTCCAGAAGCTAAAATGAGAGCATATTTTCTGTAAATTCACATTATCTTTCTCAGTCATGTGAGAATGAAGTCTGACATTCTCAGTAAAACATGTACATCCAACAAGGGCAGAGACTGTCAGTTGATTCCTTTGTGTTCTACTGCAGCTTCCCAGAGTGTTCTTAAGAACAACTAGAGTGCTAACAGCCGTACTTATGACAAAAGTATGGCACACCTGAAGCCATCTTGATTGGAATAAACTGGTAACACTTAAAACATTTAATTTAAAAAGGAACAAAATGATGGGGTTCATTTTGTCATAGAAATTATGGTTAGTGCTGTAGAAAGAAAAATTAGGACATGTTTTAAGTGAGATCTCAAATATCTTCCTGTTATATTTCAACAGGAGCAGCCTGTCAGTTGATGCCTTTGTGTTCTACTGCAGCTTCCCAGAGTGTTCTAAAGAACAACTAGAGCGCTAACAGTCTTACTTATGACAAAAGTATGGCACACCTGAAGCCATCTTGATTGGAATAAACTGGTAACTCTTAAAACATTTAATTTAAAAAGGAACAAAATGAGGGGTTCATTTTGTCATAGAAATTATGGTTAGTGCTGTAGAAAGAAAAATTAGGACATGTTTTAAGTGAGATCTCAAATATCTTCCTGTTATATTTCAACAGGAGCAGCCTGTCAGTTGATGCCTTTGTGTTCTACTGCAGCTTCCCAGAGTGTTCTAAAGAACAACTAGAGCGCTAACAGTCTTACTTATGACAAAAGTATGGCACACCTGAAGCCATCTTGATTGGAATAAACTGGTAACACTTAAAACATTTAATTTAAAAGGACCAAAATGAGGGGGTTCATTTTGCCATAGAAATTATGGTTAGTGCTGCAGAAAGAAAATTTAGGGCATGTTTTAAGTGAGATCTCAAATCCTCTTCTATTTCATTAGAAAATTCTGACATGCAGACTGAAACAATCACTTTCAATACCAGCAGTAGACTTCCAGTTAACTCCCTGGTGAGCAGTAGCTTTACTACAGTGATCTAATGAACAACTAGAGTGCTAACATTCTGAATTTATGGCAAATGTGTGACACATCTGAATGCCTTCTTGATGGAATCAAAGTAAAAAACTGAAAGCATTTCCTACTGGAGACTGCAGTAAATGACGAAATTAGGAAACTTCATAACAAATAAGTCTCCCAAGATGGCCACCAGAGAAAAAAGAGCCCAAATGTCGCACAAATATCACCCAGATGTAGCCCACATATAGCCCAATGACAGAAGTGTGCAAAACACTTTTTATTTTTAGTTTTTCTGCAGTTTTATATAGTGCAAACTGGTCAGGTATTGGAGCGTTATATCTTACTTGGACCCCTTATTGCGTATTTTGCACGAAGTACATGAGATTGATCTTGCGAAACATTGAACTTTACTATTCTGTTAACCTGAAGTTGCTCTGAACCGGGCTTTGTAACACCCGTTTTTACCTACTGGTTTTAATTAATTCTCACTGTATTTTATTAGGAAAGAGGATTTACTGTTTTTATGTACACTTTTATGATCTATGTTTCTAAATCGGATCAAATAAAGTTTAATGAATTCTATGGCAGGACGGAGGTGAGGATTATGCATATCTTTCCTCACTTTATTTGCATAGCAGTTCAAAGAAAACGTAACACAACAATCATTAAACATAAGACTACACAACCCATGAACCATTAGGGGGTAGTCTCCAAGGCAACTATAGTCCAATCATATCACAGTCCATCGTATATAATATTGTGACGTCCCTTCCGCTTCCTCTTTCTTCACTGCTCGTCAGTTAAGTGCATTCCTTACATTCTAGGCTTAATCTGACGTTGTTGCTGTTTGTATAGCGGTTTCTTGTGCACGTTATTAGCATTATTGCCTTGGTATTGTTTCATATTCCCTGCGCAGCAGGCTCTTGCCCGAGCGCGTTCTCCCCCTCGCAGTTTCTCCCGCTGTGTGCTCTGCGCGCGGTGAGATCCTGTCAGGCGCGTCTGGTCCGAGCGAGGCAGTTCCGTCGAGCGCTCCCGCTGGTCTTTACGCGCGTTTGGAATCCGGTCACTCCTTTAGTGTCCGCTTGATTCCCGACCAACCCTCGCCTAATTTTGACACCACTACGCGGTGATTTCCCCACACGGCCACGTTAGTGACCAGCGCCACCTGGTGGTGGTAATTGGTATTGCGCCTCAGTCTATTCTTATAACAGCTTCGGGGAAAGCCCAGCTGTTGGAGCACCGGAGAGGGGGCTGTCTTAAGGATTTTAAGGGCATTTGTTCTGTGCTCACACCCTCTGCTATCATGTCTTCTCCATAAGACCATTTTTACTCCTCCTACCAGGAAGTGGTGGAGGTATGGCCCCCCAACTTCTCCCTCCAGCAGTGGACCAAGCCCTCTCTCTGGCTATTTCTAGGGCGCTGGCTCCTCTTAGGGATCAGGGTGATAAGCTGGCGAAAAGCATCCCTGGGGTGTTCAGTGACCCAGATCTGGTGGTGGCGGGTCCAAGTAGTTCCCAGATGGGGAATAAAAGGGCCGTTAAGCATAACACGGGCACTTGGAAGGATTTGATAAACTTACGGAGACCTTCCTCAAGAGTGCGCGAACGCTAAAACATGCACCCTCCCGGGAGGAGGAGGGGCCCGGAGAAAATTGCGACACTGTCACCACTATTGTAGACCCCGACGGCGGGTTTCCCTTAGAGGGAGAGGGTGTATCGGAGGACGATTTCTCCTCCGATGAGGATAAGGACTCGGGGCGTCCCTGGCATCCAGAGTCCCACTCCTCTTAGTCCCCGGTTGGGGACGGGGTCCACTCGGACATGTTCGAGCCTACCCAAATTTACCATCCTAGTTCGGCAAAGTGGCAGAGTATGTGGTGGGGAAAATCCATCAACCCCTTGAAAGGGAGGTCAGGAATAGGATGAGGGGAGAATGCCCCAGGCCCTCACTGAAGGGGAAGGTGGCACACACGCCTGAAATTGATGAGAAACTATGTACCTTTTTCTCCAAGTATATGAGGGATCCCAAGAAAGGAATTGATAGGTCTTGGACGTGGTAGGGCCCTTGACCCAAATTATTCAATTGACGGAGCGTTCCAAAGAGTCAGGATCCCCTTTGTCCACGGATATTGTGGCTGGTTGGGCGCACTACCCTAAACCCTAAAACACTACCCCCTCCACTACCCAAACACCACTGCACTACCCTAAACCCTAAAACACTACCCCCAGCACGACCCCCTACACTATCCAAACACCACTGCACTACCCTAAACCCTAAAACACTAACCCCAGCATGACCCCCTACACTACCCAAACACCACTGCACTACCCTATACCCTAAAACACGACCCCCTACACTACACAAACACGACTGCACTACCCTACACCCTAAAACACTACCCACAGCATGACCCCTTCACTACACAAACACCACTGCACTGCCCTAAACTCTAAAACACTACCCCCAGCACAACCGCCTACACTACACAAACACCACTGCACTACCCTAAACCCTAAAACACTACCCCCAGCATGACTCCCTACACTACCCAAACACCACTGCACTACCCTAAACCCTAAATCTACCCCCAGCATGACCCCCTACACTACCCAAACATCACTGCACTACCCTAAACCATAAAACACTACCCCAGCATGACCCCTACACTACACAAACACCACTGCACTACCCTAAACCCTAAAACACTACCACCAGCATGACCCCCTACACTACTCAAACACCACTGCACTACCCTAAACCCTAAAACACTACCCCAGCATGACCCCCTACTCTACCCATACACCACTGCACTACCCTAAACCCTAAAACTCTACCCCCAGCACGACCCCCTACACTACTGCACTACCCTAAAACACTACCCCAGCACGACTCCCTACACTACCCAAACACCACTGCACTACCCTAAACCCTAAAACACTACCCCCAGCACGACCCCCTACAACACCCAAACACCACTGCACTACCCTAAACCCTAGAAAAGAAACCCCCACCCCATGCCCAATCCCCATACCTCTCACTCCTCATGGTTCCTCTCTCCTCGTGGTTCCTGCTTCACGTCATCTCTGAGGGGCGGAGCACATCGTTGTGAGGAAACGGAACAGCCTCTGTTTCCTTACAACGACATGGATCGTCTACATGTTTTTAGAACGCATGGTCATTTACCATACATACCTTTACAAAAAAATTCGTTGTAAAGGCATGCGTGGTAAATGACCATTCGTTCTAAAAAAATGCGTAGTAATGACTTTGTGATGTACAACGCATGCGTGGTAATGCATGCGTTGTAATGGTATTGCAAAGTAAAAAAGTTGTTGTAACGGCTGTTTACCGATCAAAGCTGGCCCCTGTTCTTCAGTGAGACGTTTATTTGATTAATTAGGAGGAAGGAATGTGTTTTTTACCGAAAAGTGCATTCCCGGCTGTTGGATTGTGAAAGTGTCCGCGTGGCCTGGTTTCACTTCCGGTGAGAGAGTGGAAGAGTCTGTTTGGATCTAAAGGAGTTCTGTTGTTGGACGGGGCCGGCGCGACATGTCATCAGAAAACATAGCTAATGGAAAGCGTCCTCCCTGAAGTGTGGAGCAGTGCCATGAGAGGTCAACGAGTGTGCGTCCCACCGCAGTATGACCGTACCGCGTGACCCATGTGCCGCCTCCAGGGTACGGGAAGCAGAAGCGGCATCGCAGGTCCTCTTGAAGACCGTTGTAGCACTAATTCTACATTTTGGTACTAGGGCATTTTAACTTCGTTGTTCCTGCCAGATACAAAAAGAAGATCCTGTGTTATTCAGTGCCCTCGTTACCTTTTTTGTGGGTTGTGGTGCTTGTCACTTCGCTGCCCCGCCGGTGCACACGACTGGGCACCCCACCTCGTGTGCCATCTGCAGGGCCTCTGCCCTCGGATCACTGGTTTCGGTTTCTGGAGTGGCAACATAAGCAGTTGCTCCCAAAAGACTAGCCTGAACACTTAGGTGAATATCTCCTGCACCAGCATTCCACGGAAATTCTTTCGTAGCTCTCCCACGTCAATGAGCACGGCTCCGCTCGCGACACCATATGACGTCATCGGAGCCATAAGAGGACCTTGTCGGCGTGCTGACGTCAGTTACACCCATTTTTTCCGTGCCACCGAGGCAAACAGGGGACCGAGACATTTTCACATGTATACATAGTATAATAAATATATATATATTCACTGAAAAAACCATAGGTTTCAGGCACGTTATAGTTAGAAATTAGCATTTAAAAAACTTAAGAAATTCACTCGTACAAAACCATAGGTTTCAGGCACGTTATAGTTAGAAATTAGCATTTAAAAAACCTTAGAAATTCACTGAAAAAACCATAGGTTTCAGGGGCGTTATAGTTAGTTGGACATTTCACTCGTACAAAACCATAGAAATTCCCCCGTTATAGTTAGTTCAGCTAACTATAACTCACGCGCCCACAATGCACTGCTGATGACGTCACATATTACATCACTCATGACATGGTCAGTGACATCACTCATGACATCACTGATGACATCTCAAATGACATCACTGATGAGATCACTGATGACATCATCCAGTGAATGTGTGTTTTTCTGAAAATTAAATATGTTTTATATATGTATATCTCAAGGTCGATGGAAGAATAAATGGGTATATAAGTGTCTAAATGGATGATTTTTTTTGTAAAATTGATTGTATAACTGACTAAGTGTATCTTAGTGAATAAATGGGTTAGTGAGTAATGTTTAAATATGAAAATATCTGTATCAGTCTCTCACTTTGTGTATAAGCGGCTGCATGGGTTGGTGAGTAGCTACATGAGTGTCTATATGGGTTAATAGTTGTTTTTTGAGTATCAGTATGAGTGTCTGAGTGTGTGGTTCGGTGGGGGTATTACTTAGTGCATAGATGCATGAATGAGTGACTCACTGTTTGTATGTGTTGAAGACAGCATGTGTGCAGGACTGTATAGGTGGATGAGTATGTGTATGGGTGTGTTAGTGAGTGAATGACTGTCTCAATAGTGTCTTTATGAGTAACTACATATGTTTTAAACTAGTATATGTGAGTATTGGTGTATATAAGTGAGTATATGTGAGAGTGAGAGATTGGAAGAGTTCCTGTACAAATAAGTAGGTGTTTCTATAAGTGATTGTTTAAGAGAGTAAGTATGTGTACGTTTCTGTAGAAGTAAGTGTGGTAGTGTGTGTATAACTGTATATGCAAGTAAATGGATGTTTGATACTTTGTTTGCATGTTTTGACTATGTGTGTGAGTAACTCTATGGATGAGTGGCGGTGTGTAACAGGATGTATAGGTGTATGAGTACATATGATGAGTGAGTACATGTATGAGTGACTGTATAGGGACTGTTGGTGAATGAGTGGATGTGTGTGTAGATCTTGGAATTACTGAATAGGTGTGTTGTAACTGGTATTGGTATGTCCATTGTTTTGAAAATGTTAGTTTGTATTTTTGAGTGTGTGTATCAAAGGTTATATTAGGGTGAGAGGAGGTCTGCCACTCTATCACAAGGATGATGTCATCAGTGATGTCATCAGTGATGTCATTTGAGATGTCATCAGTGATGTCATGAGGGATGTCACTGACCATGTCATGAGTGATGTAATATGTGACGTCATCAGCAGTGCATTGCGGGCGTGCGAGTTATAGTTAGCTGAACTAACTATAACGGGGGAATTTCTATGGTTTTGTACGAGTGAAATGTCCAACTAACTATAACGCCCCTGAAACCTATGGTTTTTTCAGTGAATATATATATATATATATATATATTATATATAATGTTTTTATTTTTCTCTACCTCAATCCTCCTGCTGCTAGCAAACCAGCAAGCTGGAAACAGTAAAATCCTTCTAGGAAAGTTTATTTCTTTGTGTACCCCCAACTTTGCTAATGTGTTTCAGTCTATTCGACCTTTCTCTGACCGATGGCCTAAGACCTCACATATTACCTTGGGGATTCATCAAACAGCATCAAAGTTATTAGCAAAATAAAAGAGCACTCTACTTTTTTTACCTCCTTGATGATGCGAAATACCATGTCAATAATTGGGGAGGTGGAATATATTTAAAGCATAACGTCTTTCATATATATATATATATTTAGTATATACATCTTTTCTATCTTTGAATAAACAATTAAGCTGGGCAAGCAATAGGGATGATCTGTCCAACGTAAATGTGCACCCCAAGTTGATGGCTGCCCACTATCTTCTGAAGTAACACAAATTTCTTAATGGAGGAGGCACACCAAAATAATTCTTCAAATGCAGGTTCTTTGAATATCAAAGCTACTATTTAATGTTCATATACATACATAGGATGGATAATAGGCGTCTATCATCATGCTTTTGTCAGAACATAAAACATTCAATTTGTTCAGAGCATAATTTACTCACTGTCTAATCCAATACAAAAATATCGATTATAGACAAACATTGCATCAGATTTATTCCATCAACATATAGAAACTCCAACAACTGGTTCCTCGTTCGGTACATTTCACAGGTGAAAATAACCTGCAGTAGAGACTTCAAATCTGGGGAGTCGCTACAAGCATAAAACAGAAATAATGCCAGCAGACACATGTTTCATAAATCCTATTGCTACATCAGGGCTGAAATAAAAATAAAGATAACACAAAAGCTTTTATAAGCAGAAGGAATGCTAATGTGTCATGAAGTTATTAACTTCGAGCCATACACTATCCACTGTAAACTAGATAAGCAGGTGAAGAAACTACAATCTAATTTAGGCACAACTTAATAAGGCTCAACACATGTATTACCCAAAGCATAACTCTATAACACACAGAAATACATCCAATTCATACTAGTGAAAATGTAATACATACATTTCCAGTACAGTCTATACCCTATAAACAGTTTTAATTGTTGCTACCCTAAATCAACATGTAAAATAGATAACGAACACCTTCAGGTTCATCCTTCCTGTTTTACTCAATTTAAAGATTTGCTCACCTAGCTACCACAATTATGTATACTATCTCAATGTATTGATCATACATCCTATCCATAATAGTGAAAACTGTATATATGCATTTCCAGTGCAGCCTATACCCTATACACAGGTGTAATCATTGCTGCCCTCTATCGAAATATAAAGTGGATCACTAAACACATTCAAATTCATCCTACCTGTTTTTCTAAATTAAAAGATGAACTCAACTAGTTACCCCAATTCTGCATCCTCTCTCAATTTTTTTTATCATAATTTTAAAGCATTACCTTACGGCAGGTCGTAATTAAGTACAAAGTACCAATGTCTTCAGTTTCTTCAAAGTCATACAAAGACATCCATCCACAAAAAACCAAATGGACAAGCCCTTCACTCCATTATAATGACTGCAATATAGGCAATCCCGGTAAGTATATGCGCCAAGAGGAATATCAATAATTTCAAAAGCAGTATAACACTGTATCTTATCCCTTTCATTTCCGAGAGTGAAGCAACCGAAGTACAAATACATAAAAAATCACTTAGAAATTATTTGGAATCAAAAAACATCACTAAGCTCCATAATAACTAAAGCAAGTAGCAAACACCACAAAAGTCGTGACGTCCACTGTCCATTGCTACCGCAAGAAAAGAAACAGACCAAAGGAAACAGTGAAAACATTAAATAAAAGCATGCATGTTTCTTTCATACAGCTATCCATACCTTTCCAAGTAGCAAACTGTCAGACATAACGTTCCTCAAACAGCTTCAATTATTGCAACAAACCCATGATAGGTTTGCTATGTGGAAAGGCATGGACAGTGGGTGTCGCGCCTTTTGTGGTGTTAGTTACTGGCTTCAATTACTATGTTGCTTGAAGGTGTCCATTGATCTTTTCATACTTATTTGCTAAACAAAAAGATCATTAAGCACAACAAAGATGCAATGGGGTTAAATTTGTGCACACATTACACTTTCTAGATTTCTGTCCTGTAACTTGGACATGTTTTCCAGCTTGAGGTCAATGGTCTGTTAACGAGCCTAAGTCTCTGGGGCGCATGTGAAATGTTTCATGCATGCATTGCTCACTGGTATTCCAGTATTTTTACACCTCTCTATTTGCTGAAAGCATTGTGACACTCCCAAAAGCACTTACAGCAAATGTTCAAAAACTGGAGTTAGAATTGGTAAATCATCCTTTTCTCGAATACTTGTGGTCATATACCTGTGTGATTTTCAGGGGAGCATAGAAATGCAGGCACTTGAAGGGGGCATGGAGAGACGTGGGAGCCTGGATGGTTAGAACCCTCGAAATTATGGCCTAACTCGAGTCAAGTACTGGATCAGAGTTTTTGGGCTAGAACTGAACTCAGATGTGCCCTGGCCTGCCCAGGCAGCACACTGGTAGCATTGCAAATCCAGGCCGAGGTCTGAGAAAAAACTGCCATCAAAGCGCTATCACCATGGACGTCGAGGTGGAGGCCTTTGTGACCCTTTTCCTCTTCATGTATCTGCACACAGCTTTATGGACAGCTGTGTCTACAATTTTCATTTAGCATATGTTTCATAACCTGCGAAGTTCTCATTGGACAGTAATGGATCCTCTTATTTACTTAGGCAGTTATCATTCATCTGGTCTCCTAGGAGGCCTATTGTGCACATAATGGAAAACAAGAAGAGAAATTGGCTTTTATCTGTAATTACCTTTGGCTCCATGTACCTTTGTAAGATCTTTTGTAGGAAAGAGAATCGTGTTTTGTGAAATGTACGACCAGTAAATTCTGCGAAGCAGAATTACATAAAAGAGGGGTTCTCATCTTTCGAAAAGACCTTTATGGAAATTATAACATATTTACATAATGCTACCAAATGGTCAGGTTTCTACGGTGTCGAGATGGAGACCTGAGGCCCACTTCATTGAAAAGTGCGACGGTACAAATGGTCCTCCCTTCCCGCCATTGTACTGACTCAGGTGCATGGTTAAAAGTTTGTTGTTGGGTTTGCAAACTGTGTGCCACCGAGTGTGCTCATTGAAAGGGAAAAGAGAGGATCATAGGGACGCCTCACTGTCTCCTCCTATCGAGTTTCCTACCCCTGTGAGAAGCGTCCCTGGGCCTCTTCCGAAGATAGGCTGGATATCAGTGCATAGTTTGTAAAAGAATAAGGGGCATATTATCAAGCCGGCGATAAAAAATTATCGCCGCTTTAGCGTCTGTTTTCAGATGAAAAGCGGCGATAATTTTATCGCTGTATTAGCAAGGTCATGCTATCGCGTGAATCCTTGCCCTATCGCCCTTTTCCATAACGCCCACCTTTGCATCTCTAATGAGATGCAAAGTGGGCGTTCCATCCCAAAATAACTGGAGAAATGTCGTTAACCGACATTTCTCCAATTATCAAGGGAATCGCTAACAAGCATAGCGATGAGAAAAGTAGCGCTAACCTTGGTTAACGCTACTTTCCTTACGCATGCTTTTAGTTTGACTTAGCCATGATATCCAATGGAAGGTGGATATCATGGTTAAGTATGCCCTGCCCTATCAACAAGCTATGGCCAAATGTCGTGCGATTATCGCTGGATTTCCAGCGATAATCGGACATTTGGCAGCTTGCGCCAGGAATTTTATCGATTCTGAGATAAGCGTTGCTAATAGCACGCTATCTCAGCGATAAAATTCATCGATCGCCGGCGATAAATATCCTAGCGCTAAGTGCGCTTAGCGATATTTATCGCCGGTTGTTGATAATATGGCCCTACGTTTTGCTCAGAAGGCTGCAGCCAGCGTTATTGTATGTCTGCGTGCTGTATACCCAGGCTGCTGGTCTTGAATCCATCCACCTCACGCCTCTTTAGACCACCACTTAACACTCCCTATTTAGACCACCACCTGACACTCCCTGTTCCTTTACCTCACTCTTTCAGGTTTCTGCATCCGCCTTTTGTCAAGTTGTTCCGTTTTTCCTTCTTGCTTCATAAATCCTGGTGTGTATCATCTCTCTCTTGCTCAGGATCAGATGAAGGAAAAAAGGGGGGCCCAACCTGCTCGGTTTAAGCAGCCGCTGACATGCTGAGAGAAGGTCTCTGCGTGGGCAATCTGCACCCTGCAGGGCGCCCTGAATGCTCTCAGGAGTGTGGGTGCAGTCTTTGACCCTGAAGTTCTGAGGGATTCCTGCACAGACAGGGTGTCTGGGCTGAAAGTCTGTCTCACTTCTGCTCCCTTTCCAGTACGTGAGCTGACCATGTGAGTTAGAAAAGTGGATACTTTTTTTACTGCGCAAATTTGGCCCAAGTTCATTAAAGCTTATGCTTTACATGAGCACCAAATTACGACACAAGGTCAGATTAATTTTTTTATAGGCACAAGGAGATTAAGTTATGTGTTCAGAATAACAGCATGCTAACATCGGGCCTCGAACCTGATGACCCAATTGGAAAGTCTGCAGCTCTGGCAGTCAGGACACGTCTCCAGTTCTGCCAAGTACCACGCATCAGGCTTTAGACTAACGTATTTCAGTGTGGTGCTCCGCATCACGGCACTGAAATGCATTGTCATGCATATGCATGTGTCTCAGCTGTCACTGTCAGTGTGAAGCACTGCAAACTGAGTGCTGTGGTAGCTGATAGTGTGCTGTTCGTGGCCTGCACGAGCTTCTCCCTCAGGCTTGGGGCGCTCGCTGCACAGCTGAGCTAAGGCGCTGACAGGCTCACTGCTGCTAGTGCTACAACAAAGTATCTTCTTATCTATCAATAATTGTGACATTCCGGCCACGGCACGATGCAGCTCTTAGTCACACAGTCTGACATCACAAGGTTGTGTCCAATGGCTACTACCGAGACAACCGTGCCCAGTCAGGTTAATGTGTGATACATAATGTTGTGGTGCCACAGGTGGGACATCACGTTCTGATGCTAGAGCTGGGAGCTTGAGGAAGGCTGCTGGCAGGCTACTGGTTTGCGGGTGGCGCCAGCTGCAATGCAATCAGGGCATGACTGGCTCGCAGCAGTGCTGCCTCTGCTGCTCACACTGGCCCAGTCAGGTCGCCAACGCCGCTGTGGCTGACAGTAATATTATCTTGGCTGTCGCCCGCGGTGAATTCATTGACTGAAATGAATGGGGCGCCCAGGGCCAGGAGAGAGATCGGTTGCCTGCAGAGGCCCGGGCCGCCAGGACAGACCGCTGGTCTCACTGAGGACAGCTGGCAGCCTGCCAGGCAACAAACCGAAAGGATTGTCCGTGGGGAATGGCTCCTGGCCTGAGCCTGCTGCTTGCTGTTTTGCAGAGTCACCGACTCCAGAGTCACGCTGCCTGCAGTGCTGCAAAAGTTGAAGTAACTAGTTACCAGGCACTGCCACCTGTGTATTAATATTTATTACACAAATTATTTCCAATGGCAGCGCATGATGAGCAGCTGCCGCTGCCTCAGCCTGCAGTCTGAGTCAGTGGATGCACTAGCCAAGGTCAAGGAAACATAAATGTATCATCCTCGACTAAACTGTTCATGATGTTCTTGGGGCCTCTCACATCCCTGCTGTTGAGCCGGGTCACGTCACTCAAGTCACAAAGAGAGGCCCGAGTTCTGAGGGGGTGCTCTCCAGATTGAATTTGCCAGCAGGGAGTAGGGCGGGCCCCACATTGGCTGTCAATCTGTGTTTTGTTTTTCTACCGGCCCGCCCGGCAACACTAGGCATGCACCACTATGTTGCTGGGGCCTCATACAGCCTGTGTTGGGGCCAGGCCCCAGAGCCACGTGGGAAAGAGGCCCTGGAGTGATGCTAAGCAGTATCATTAATTACGAGGGAGGAGCCAGGGGGCCACCCCAGTCCGAATCGCAAAGCCAAGGCTCAAATGGGTGTAATTTCTGATATTTATATGTTTCCCTTGTCTTCACTGCATGATTTTGCTCGTGAGAAAGTGTCACTCATAGTTTCTGAAATGTCACTCATAGTTACACTGAAATTTTGAATATGTCACACATAGCAATCTGAAACCGTGGCAGCTATGCGTCTCAGCTGCCAATACTTTTTGAGGTAATCCGGGACAGATCCTGTTCTACGCCAGTCGTACCCAATCAGGGTGTGTGCCGGCGCAAACTGAGGCCACGAGCTGAAACGGCAATTAAGCCAATGAGCGTTTTTTCCAGATGAAGGCTGCTGGTTCCATGAATTCAGAATGACTGTGATGTAACTAGCTGTCAGTGCTGCACTTTTATATATATATTTCTTTAAACAATGTATTAAGCGCATGCCTGGGACCAAACTGTGTCTAGACCCATAAAGAGGTTCTGTTATGTTATGTTAAAAAACATTTATAAAGCGCACGTTCACCAACGGTTTCTTGGCGCTAAGCGGGGTCAATCAGTTGCAGGGACAGGAAAATGGGGATTTCAATTGTAGGCCTGAGCAAATAGCCAAGTTTTGAGAGACTTCCTAAACTGAGTATAGGAAGTGGACAGACGCAATTCGGGGGGAAGAGAATTCCAGAATTGAGGTGCCAGAGACGAGAATCTTAGACCCCCGTGTTTTTTACGTTTAAATGGACAAGGGGTCAGCAGATTCATGTTTGCAGAACGTAAATCGCGGGAGGGGACATAGCGCCGTACTTTAAACGCGATGAAGGCCGGACCACGATCCGAAAGGGCTTTGTAGGTTGTGCAGCCTAATTTAAAGAGACAGCGTTGGGTCACGGGAAGCCAATGTAAGTTTTTCAACAAAGGTTTCACATGCTGAGATTTAGGTTGACCATAAACAAGCCTGGCTGCTTGGTTCTGCACCAGTTGAAGCCGATGTAGTTGGTAGGCTGGTATGCCGGTGTACAGGGAGTTAGCGTAATCAATACGCGACATAACCAGAGCAAGTATAACTTGAATCCAGGCCTCGATGGTTAAATATCTGCTTATTTTGCGAATTCTCCGAAGGTGAAAGAAACACGCAGAGACCACAGCACTTATCTGTGCCTTCATCGTGAGATCGTTGCTAATCACAATTCCCAGGCTTTTAACCGAGCAGACAGGCGATGGAGGGCACCCCAGTGAATATGGCCAAAAGTTGGAGTTCCAGGGATTCACTGGGCCACCAGTGAGAATCAGCTCGGTTTTATCGGGATTTAACTTAAGATGGTTAGTATTCATCCAGTTGCTGATAAATATCATGGTAGACTGAAAGTTTTCCGTAGATGAAGGGGAAGAGTCAATGTTAAACACCAACTGGAGAGGTCGTCAAGAAAAAGAAGGGACAGCTGATTCAGCTGAAAAATCCCCTCTAAACCTTTCTGTAAGTTCAAGAAGAAAGCATAGCTCTCTGTAACTGGTGCGAAACGAGGTTCTGTTTCAACATTCTGAACATGTTTTATGTTAATAACAACATGCAATAGATTTGAAGAATGAAAATGTATGGATTTTTTGCACTGAAATTGTGTTACCTTGTTGCTGCTAAAGAGCGTGATATCTTAGGGGCTTAGCCATCAAGGGTATGGTAGATTCAGTGCCATCCGGGCACGTGCTGTGAGGGGCCTTTTGAACTCCAATTATTAATGGTTTTACTGCTCATCAGAGGGTTGTGGGGCCCATTCCCCTTGCTTACATTAGGCTCGGGGATCCTTACTATGCCACTGGATTATTCTAAAAATAAATGGATAAAGTTGTGGATGGGTGGTAGGGCACCAAATCGGGAGGATTGGTGTAGTCGTGATTCCCTGAAGTATGTGTGCATGAAACTAAAAGCTGCTTCTTCTTTAAAAGCAAAATTCCAAAACAGCACTAATATGGTAAAATGTTTAAACCAAATGGATTAGTAGATGAGTGAAAGTGTTTTCTGTCTCAAAGGCGCCAAAACTGAAATTCTAGTAATGGGCACAGCAAAAATCACTGCAATCCCTGTCTAATAGCCTTTAGGCCCTGGGAATGGCCCCAACCTCTGTCCAAAATGCAAGGAACCTGAAAGCATTTTTTTTATTCAAACCTATTATTCGCCCCTGCAACTAAATAACAGGCATTTGCAATGCAATAGGTCTCGCATTTATGAGAGTTTGAGCTATTGGAATTGTAAATGACAATGCCTTTTATTTATGTGTTGTTTTTAAAACGGAGAAATAAAAGGCATTGTCATTTACAATGCCAATGGCTTACACTCTCGCAAATGCGAGACCTATTGCATTGCAAATGCGTGCTATAAAATTTTTAAAAAGCATTAGGAGAGAGTGTGTCCTGCCTGCAACAGCAGGCAGGGCAACGTTATTTGAGAAATTAGTGCTTGGAGGCTGTAATTAAGGGCTACCGAGCAACAACACACGTAACGGGGTGTCACCATGGGAGGTTACAAAATGAGACAAGGCGATACTAAGGAGGGACTGCTAAGCCTTTTGACCAATGAACAGCCACAGTTTACAGTGGACAATGGCACAAGCCAATGAAAAATGTGGGCGGAGAGTGGGCGGAGCTTCAAGACCCTACCTCAATACAGCATACCTCACACAGCAGAGCTTGCGCTGCTCAGGCTCGACCTAAAAACTGTTGGAACCACTTTGAACTTCTTTTGTTCCACAGAGCTCTACCATTCCTTCAAAGAAAGTAATGAGTGGAGCACAAGACATCACTAGCAGTGGCCTGGCTGGACTATTGAAGCCTGGTATAGACTGGCCATCCCAAAAGGCTAATTGTCAAAATCAGGAAGAAGGTTGACTTCAAATACAAGAGGCTCTTGCTCTCAGTAGAGGCAGGAATAAAATGTTGTCCGCACCATGCACAAACACTGCTTGAACCCGATTCCAGTGTGCATGCAAAAGCAGGCCACAAGCCACGTTCCACCCAGGAATCTGCTTTCAGACAACACTAACCATCTACTAACCAAATTTGAAAGAGTTAAAACAGGATGAAATTACTTGAAAATACGAGATCAGAAGCTCTGGGGCTCCATTTCCAATCCAAGTATCCAATTTTCAGAAAACTGCAGAACACTGAGCTATTCGGATATTATATCAACGTAAAATGTCAGCTCTCCGGATTCGTGTTGTGATTGATTGGCACAATGTCCAATTGGTTCCAGAGCATCTCCTCCACTTCCCCATATCTTAGGGCCTTTTTTCCTCAACATTACTATGATGTATGTCAAATTTATTGTTGTTGGCGGGTTTTTAGCCCTACGACTACCTTGAGCATATTAACACAGCACAGTGGCGTAACAAAACGTGAGTGGGCCCCCCTGCAAGATATGCTGAAGGGGCCACTCACATAAGTAGGGGCTGAGGGGGCCCCCTCCAGTGTGGGTAAGCCTGGGGGCCCCCCCACCACGGGGCCTGCGGGGGCCTTTGTCACTCCCCTGACACAGCACACAATCAATGCTGGCTCTTCATTAAGGCAATACTAGCCAGCCACCTTTGGACACCTGCACAACAGCCGCGGCCGCTGCAGGTAAGCACTGTGGGGCTGGCTGGGGGGGGGGGGGATTGCGAGAGACAACCACAAGGCAAAATTAAATAAATAATTAATTTTCCCTCGTGGTCGTCTCTCGAAATCCCCCCCCAGCCAGCCTCACCGCCCCACCGCTCCTACCTGCAGCGGCCGCGGCTGCTGCACAAGGAGGTGGCAGGTTGCAAATAAACTCCTTAAATTTAGCCCTGTCACTAGGTAAGGCAAGCACCTAAATTGGCAAATATAATTTTGCCTAAGTCTTCAAAAAATGTTGCTCACCTGATAAAGCCACCAGGTGTGTTGTCATAAGAAACATCGGCCCAGCAGTAGTGTCAGGGGAGCAGCAGGCCACTATGGACTAGCTAAAAGTGCCTCAGGAGTATTATGGCAGATTTTGGACACAGAACCCCAGCAACAGCATTGCACACAGTCCAGGCATGCTGAGTGTGCCAACAGCGACACGGCAACAGGAGAATGGGGGCCGCTGGGCACACTGAATTTGTCAGCAGCAGCTGGACACTAGCAGCGACTGCCAGTTGCACGGAATATCTTAGTAAAAAGTCTACTCATGTAAGAAAGAGTTGTATCATGATGGTGATGTGGCAGCCCTCTAAGCCTAATGTGAGGACTCGGAAGCCCTACTGTTTACTTGGTCACCCGTTGACGATATAGAGGCAAAAATGTAAACATCCGCAAAATGCTGTTGGCTGGTACCAAATATGATAGAATACACAGAAAGCCAATACCTAAAGGGGCCACACTCTCAGATGCCAATGACTAAAGAAGAGCTGGCCCAAAGCCCCTCTGTGTATATTTGTTCTATTGTGTTGTGATGATGTAAGGTTGCAAAAAAGGTAAAGTTTCTGTAGCCACACCTAAAATGCACTGTATAGTCATAGGGGAGATGTATATATTAAGGCAAAGACAGAGCTAGGAAGTAAGTGTAGCCTATTACATTGAAGTTTCCAGGAATATAGCAGATTTTCATTGATCAGATGGTCCATATTTGGAAATCAAGGCATTATATTATATTATATTATATTATATTTTGCTACCATATTTTAAGCCTGTATCCAGTAAATGACTTCCTGATGAGACCGAATATGTATGCCTTTTTGTATCCAAATAAAGCATAGTTCAGCCTGTTTCTATCAAATTGATCATACCCATTAAGCTTGCTAAGTACTTCGGGCATCACAAAGAGTCAATATAGTTGGTCTGTTTATCTTACTTTTACTTATTTGTTTTTTCATGTAGTGCTGACTTAACCATTGGCTAGGGTGTGAGAGTGCCTTACAAAGACTTAAAACATATTGCATCATCGGTTAGGACAGTAGGAGCAAAGAGTACATATTTAAAGGACATATTAGTAAATATAACGCCATCAAAGTCATAAATAGAGGTCGGACTTGTAAAAGTAAAGTAGACAAGCCATTCAAGCAGCTTAGCATGAATATGAAAATGATCAGGTGGCTAATAGGTGATATCTTAGGCTAATTTTGAACTCTAATGGAGGCAGGCAAGTTGGAAGGGAGTTGTACTTTTTTGGGCTGCTGCTTTTGAAAGAGAGCTTCAGGTTGGCGTTTACGTCTAGATTTAAGGAGCACAGCTGTCAAAAAGACCTACGGCTACCAATATACATAGGGTTGGCTAAATGTCCACCCTTTTCGACAGTTTGTTTTCTTTGACCATCCTCTTTCAGTCACAGCTTGAGCAGGGCTCAAGTCGAGGGTAAAAGCAAGTAGATGTAGTCTGCCCACTATTTTCAGGGGGTAGACACTGTTTACCCTGCTGCAAAACTGTCCACTTTCAGCGGAGTGCCACATTCCTTCCTTTCCTACTCCTCCCAGAATTCACAGAAATATGCTGAACTCGTCCCGGTGGTATTTTCTGACAGCGGGACACTTTCAGCAGCACCTGCACGTTGTCTGCTTTTGTTCAAAGCAGCAACGTGCAGGCGGGGAAGAGGCTTGTCAGATTCCAGCTTCGCCCACAACAAAAGCCGAAGTTAAGGGGCCATTATGCCTCTTTTTGTTGGAGTATCCTGGCTGGGAGCTATTGGGAGCCTCATACCTAGATGCAATGGAGGGGAAACAAAGGCTCACATCTTATCACTTCACAGGTACTTAAGAGAGAAATGCTTTTGACTTTGTTCAGTCCTGTATATAAGAGAGATGCAAAAACTGTAAGAATGCCAGATGTGTTGGGCTCCCCATTATTTACATAAATAACAATTTAAATACCACTTGTTTTATTTCTTTTAGAGTGCTATTGCACTACTCATCCCAATGCAGGGTATCAGAGCGCTTTACATCACACGTACAGATTATACATTGATAATAAGTCATATGTGTACATCAATATAAAGGATGTGTTACATAAGACAGTGAGCGTTACAAGGTGTAGGATCCACATGTCCTTCATACCTCACTGTGCTATATAAGAAGGATTACAATTTATGAACTGCAAGTAACAAAAGGATCACTTTCTTAAAAGCAGTAACCCACTTACCCATTTACATAAAATATAAATATGTCATCTGCGTGTGCTTTGCAGGAGACACACTGGTGTAACGAAACTTGAGGGGGGCCCCCCCTGCAAGGTACGTGGAGAGGCCCCCTCCAGACTCGATCTGAAGCTCTCCGGCCAGAGTACTGTGCTGAGGGGGCCCCCTGGGGCTTGAGGGCCCCCAGCACCGCGGGGGCTGCGGGGGCCTGTGTTACACCACTGAGGAGACATATCAACCCTCTATGCTACTTTGATTCAAAACTAGGACTAGGCAAAACACAGATCTCTTCAGCAAATACGTTATCCTCCAGAGCTATCTTGCCATTATTATTGTTATTACCTGAGATTTAGCTGGCACACAAAGATCTCTGCAGCAGGTGCCTTAACCTCATAAGATATTTTAAAATACAGACATTGCAACCAATTAAGCAGAACAGATTTATTGCCATGTTTCTCCTTGTTGGCAATTTCCTTGTGGCAGGTTCTAAAAAAATCAAGGTATAGGTTGACACCCAGATTTTGCGTCAGGTTGAGTTAATATTTTGGCACATCCCCAATGCAAAATCTAATTTGGTAAATATTGTAATGTACTCAAATGTACTCATGATAGACCTGCTAAACATATGTGAGGTCGGAAGATCTAAAGTCACTTCCTGTGAGGTCATGGGCTGTGATGCCACTTCCTGTAATGCCACATGCGGTCCCATGCTGTGATGTCACACACAGTGATGACACTTCCTGTGATGTCACACGCGGTGATGTCACACCCATTCTGCCTAACTTGGCGAGTCCCCCCACTTCTATTTTTTAGGACTTGAGCCTGGTCTTGAGACTTTGTCGATCATTCCTTGACTGAGTCTAGTGGAGTATTCATCGCTCAAATAATGCTACTGGCTATTCTGTAGTATCTTCCAACTCCACTTTATTGTCTGCATTAAACTGCATGAGGTACTACTTCACAACTAAAGCCTTTCTGTCTGGTCTTGGTGGTACCCTCCTGTGTCTCGCTCTAATGTGCTGACGCTACAATTAAACCAGTACTTATTGGTTTTGCCCATGCTTGTTTATTTTGGGGGCGTTATGGAGCCCGGGAAAAGTCAGTTTAGGACACAAGTTCAGTTCTTTTTCCAAATATATAATAATATTATAGTAATTATGTGTCACATAATATCTGAAAGTAGCAGTTATCACTTCCCACAAAACAGGAAGCGTTTAACCCAGTAGGCCAGAGGAAAACAGAACATATTTTTCATACACGAAAATGAAGACTGAAGCATGCGTTTTACTGTCAAAGTGCTAACAAAGAACGGTGCAGCCTTCCCCGTGCCTCACGCCTTAGATACGCACATGCCCTGCTGTGCTGTGTCATTCGATTATGCAGAACAAGGTAAACCAATTTAAAACTGTGGTAGCTATGGTTTTCCATCAATCATTGTGCCTCTATCATTAAAAACAAGTCAGCGGACCTGTTACAGTTGTATGAACAGTGCTTAAATGAACCATAACCATTATCACCGACATTAAGCCTAATGCAGCCCTCGGGCCGCTGCTGGCGCCTTTGTCTTCTTTTTCAGCCAATTTTTTTTTTTTTAAAGCCGATTTGTGGTTAAATATTAAACTGAGTAGAGCGGGGAAGGTTGTTCTTTTAACAGCAGTGCACCTGGCCGCATATGCTTGTTTTGTACGTTTCTGTTGATACAACGGGCACGACAGAAGCAGACCATGTGATTGGCGGAGAGCGTGTGCCCCAGGTGCGCTCCAGGACGAGATGTGCATTTAGTTATTTAAAGTCCTTTAAATGCGCGGAAGAGGATTACAAGTCAAATCGCGCGTGTGATGGGGAATTACAACTCTAGAAGCAATACAGAGAGAATATAGGAAGAAAAACTGCCGCTGAGTGACCATGGCTCAAGCACATTAGAAATCTCAAATGGCGTCCCCACAAAAATAAAAAATAAACCCAGTCGGATGAAAAACCTAAACAGACCAACTATCTCAAAGAAAAAACGTGTCTAGAAAATAATATTATGCTATTTCATCAAGAAAAAGGTTATGAGCGGCTCTCTTTTGTCAACTGGAAGACTGTCCTAGCCTTAAGGGCTAAATGATAAATCGGCTGCGCTGAGACCAAGATTCAGCCTTCTTAAACAAAGGGCTTTTAGGCAAACAGACATAAGTGCTATTCTCAGAGGATCCAAGCTTGTTGTTGCAGGCCCCATCCAAACCGCGCTTATGCTAAATAGGGGTGCGTAGTTATTCCCGATGGGCACTTTAGCAAGACTTGTTTCGAGATGCGGTTCAATAACAGCCTTTGTATAGATTCTCTACTACTAAGTGGCCTCCTAAATATTTCCTGAAAGAGCCAGGATCTAAATAGTTTTTCCAAGGTCCTCAAAAACTTGGATTGCTGTAACTCCGGAAAAAGGAGACCTCTAGGCAGGCCTTCAGTCCCCGAGAAATCTCTGAAATAATCAATTCAAGAACTGATACCTGCACCATCACACCCTGTATTCTCTTTTACAGCAAAGGAATGACCCTTCAGTGTGCCAAGCACTAACAGTGGTCTCCTTTATCCACATCAGAGATATGCTCATTTACAGTTTGGAAGATGTCATCGGTAAAGCCAATTTTTTTTTAAACTATGGCAGAAATAAATTTCTCTCCGGGAGTGGAAAGACTGTTATCTCTCTTTCCACAGTGTTAGAATGGAGGTAACCAGCAACCATTCTTTGTTTGATCTCAAGAAATCAGATGATGGGCCACAGAAGGTCATTTAAATTAACATGCTCAATTTTTTTAGAAGTGAAAGTAAACATGAGGCAAACAGACGGTAAACATCACCAGCGATAGTGGAACCCTTGAGGAACACAACAGGCCAGGGCATCCGATGCTTGGCTATCAGTAGAGGCAGGAAACCACTAGTCAGTCCATAAGGTGGCATTCTCTGGTGCCGAATGTGGGTATCTATGAAGGAGGGCCAGATCAGCATCCAGTCCTATACTGGTCATCCGCTGCTCGTCCTCCCATACAAACAGAAGGGCAGAGTCAGTTCAAAGGCCCAATCTAAAGCCAGTTTTGATGGAAGCAAGACAGGAAATACGATCTAATAATGCCTGTACTTGGCACAATATACATTCCTAAATTAACTTTGAGGCCAGATTGGCCATTTACGCCATCAGGCATTTCCCCGGAGATTTGGAGATATTGGAGGGTGGCATTTGAAGGTTCATGGCTGCTGCCTCTGTCCCCAGCTCCCCAGGGTATATTGCTCCAGGCACAGTGGTCAAAGAGAGACAGGGAGAAAGAGAGAGAATGGGAAGAAGGAGACAGGGAAGAAAGAGCCAGGAAGGGAGAGGGATGGTTTGAACATTTTTGCCAGGGCTGCTTCTTGTTCCCAGTTCTGTCCTTATTACCTTAGATATGACCATACTCCCATGAGGGAGGAGATGTTAACTTTCTTCAGTACAGATAATAGCAACCCTTCCTGAAAACTCTTGAGCACAACTCCATACAAAATGAGTGTTAACTGAGATGCAGGTTACAGGTTCAATAAGCGTAGGGTGGTTTTTCAAGATCCAGACAACTATAAGATAGTAAAGAGAGTCGTTTTGAAGGCCTGGCAACAGTTTGTACATGCTTTTTGGTAGTCACACAACTGAAGTGTAACTTGTACTGAGAGGGTATCATAGTGTCTTCCCCAGCCATGGTACTCGCCAATGACTACACCACACACAGAGCTTAATTTTACACGTCTTTATTCATCTGCGTGTAACTGCAAACTCAACATTCTAAACCAGCCTTCAATGCATTCCACTCAAACACTTACGTCACAGTTCTACGGAGTCCCTCAGCAGCCAAAAGGGTTCCATCATTTCTAACTCGCAAGACACTACATCTCCCCCTCTGTTAAATAAAAAATTACAATTTGTTACAAAATATATAGATACATAGACATATACAATTAAATCTTTTCAATCAATCTCTTTGGCGTTTTAATTTTTCGACCTGATGTTGTTGACGGAAACTGGGAACTGTCATCACCATTGTCCAGGATCTGCATCAGTTGTATAGAGGTAACAACAGTCACTGATGGTTCAGACCCAGTCTCTCCTTCAACAATTAGATCTGATGAACGATTAGTTGAAGGCCTATAGTGGGAAGAGTCTCTAGAAGTAGACTTCCCAGGGTGCTGGACAGTCACCATGTGTCCCTTGGTAGACGCCACTTGAAAAGTTTCTGCATCAATTGGAGCATCAGATATTTTTCTCTGCATCTGTCGTGCGAGCACTCAATAACATTTCCTAAAGATAATGTTCTTCGCATGTCATCTTTGGTCAGCACATGTTTTCATCTTCCGTTTGTTCACAAAGTCTTTGTCATGAGTTGCTTTCTCATCTCTCTTTCTCTGATTGGCCATTGTGGCAAGTTGGTGTTCATTGCTCTCCCAAACATTAATGTTGCAGGACTTTCACCTGTGGTTGAGTGAGGTGTCGAACAATAAGCTCTAAAGGTAGAATTCAACAGAGTTTTCAAATCGATATTCTCAAGATTAGCACACTGCACTACTTTCTTTAGCGTACTCATAAACCGCTCAACAAGTTTGTTGGCCTGCGACCACAAAGGTGTGCTCTTCTGATGCTTTATATTCAAATGCTCCAAGAAATTTTTTAATTCTTGACTACTGAAAGGAGGGCCATTGTCAGACTTCACTATGGCTGGAACACCTTCAATGACTCATTCTGGTGTGGTAGATGAAAGATCTTCATTTTATGGAAATCGTGAATACTCGTCCATAATCACTAGCAGGTGATGTCTATTGTCAAGAGGACCAAAAAAATAAATGGCTAGTCTCTCTCATGCATGCTTTGGCAGTTCTGATATGCTCAGAGGGTGGTGAGTAGCTTTTGTAGAAAGGCAATTGCATAGATGATAGGCCATTAGTTTCTTTTTAACCCTGTAATCAAGAAAAGGAAACCAGACACAGTCTCGGAGAGCTTGTTTTGTGGCAACGATTCTGCGATGTCCTTCATGGGCCACTTCAATTATTTTCTGTCTCAGACTCTCTGAATCAGAATTCTTGACCATCATAGGATAACTCCTTCCTGAGTTGTAGACAGTTCATCCTTGACATTTTTGTAATTTTGATATTCACCATCATTGGTGAGCGGTTGAATGTGTTGGTTCCATGACTTATGTGTAATTATATCCCTCAGCTTTAACATGTCACTATCACGGCTTGTGGCAGTGATAATCTGGGCTAATGAAATGGCAGCTGGTGTGTTTGATTTTACAATGAAATTGATATAGGCCTCAGCCGTCTTGGAGGGAGTGCCGTAACCTTTCATCTGGAAAAGTTGTCACAAGGGTTCTGATCTTTCCCTGAACGATACACAATACTGTAATTATACTCGTGTAACCATAGTCCCCATCTTTCAATGCTAGGAGGTATTTTGGCCTTTGGATTGCCAAATATAGTCAGCAAAGCTTGATGATCCATTACTAGCTTAAAAGGCATTGCATATAATATTTACATGCCCATACCACAGCTAAGCTTTCTTTTTCAGGTTGTGAGCAAGCACGTTCTGTTTGAGACAAACTTCTACTTGCATATGTCACAATATGCCTTCGAGCATTCGAATGTCAACTGTGCTGTGCAAGCATATCGCCTAACCCGACGGGGCTAGCATCAACAACAAACACTGTATGAAGATTAGGATTGAAGTATGCAATTTCTGTAGCATTCTCAATAACTTGTTAATTCTTTTAAAGATTTTCTCACATTCATGTGACCAATGAAATAAAGCATTCTTTTTCATCAAATCTCTCAATGGAGTGCTTACAGTAGCAAAGCCTTGTAAGTATCTGAAACAGTAACTGGCCATACCAAGAAATGAACGCACCATAGAAACATCTTGTGGGGTCAGCATTTGACAGCGCTTGTTTTTTTACCAGGATCTGCTAGCATACCCCCATAAGAAATTATATATCCAAAGAGTTTTAGCTTTGTCTTATAGAACTCACACTTGTCTGCATTTAAAGTCAAACCTGCTTCAGCAAGCAAATGACATACTTGTGTGAGAGCTTTATCATGTTCTTTTTGTGTAGCTTCGAAAATCAATATGTCATTGCTGTAATTGAACGCATTTATGGCTGGTTGTATGATACATCGAATGATGTCTTGAAACAGTTCGGCAGCGAATGACGCACCAAAACGTAGGGGCTTCTTTATGAAAACTGTCGCATCGCTGCAAAAAAACAGTGATGCAACAGTTTTCATTGCGCCCTCCTTGCAACATGATGAATGCCCCGTATTTATTGCACGGCGCTCCATGTCGCAAGGAAAGACAGATACATCAGGAATCCTGACGTATCTGTCGGCGCAAAAGTCACGCATTGCTGGAACTGTGTCTCAAGCATGATGCAACTCCAGCAATGCGTGGGGGAGGCCTATCTTTAATACACTGCATCACTCTTACGCCTGCCATGAGGCAGGCGTAAGGTTTTGACGCAATGGCATCCTAGAAGTGGTGCACTGAAATCTTTTAGATTTCAATGCACCACTTCTACGAGGCTTTGATGCGGGGGAATGCCCACCCTGCATGTATTATACCTGGCGCAGGTATAATGTGGCACATGGGTTTACAAAGTGATGCATCTGCCTAGATGCGTCACCTTGTAAATATGGTGCAACGTGGCGCATTGTTTAGCTGCCATGAAAAGGGAGGCAAGAGTGTTGCGAGGGGCTCATAAATAAGCCCCTTAGTCTTTTGTATTGAAACAGACCAACATGTGTAGAAAAGGTTGTAAAGCTCTAACTGATGATAAGCTTTATTTCAATCAAGGAGAGAGAAGACCTTTGCACCATTTAATTGCGTTACCATGTCAGCAATATGTGGACCTGGATATTGTTCTCGTTCAAATGCCTTGTTTGCCTGACGCATATCAACACATATGAATACAGCTCCTTCACTTTCCTTTTTAGGCACTACCGCTATGGGAAAAACCCATGGTATTGGGCCAGTTGAACACTAAATAATGTCATGCTTAAGTAACGCTTCAAAGTCTTTTTCAACAGCTTCTTGCAAATGAAAAGCAATTTTTCTCTGTCTCTGAGAAACAGTATGGACGTAATCATTAATATGCAACTTCACTTTCATAGTCTTAAATTTTCCAAACCATGAAATAACGACTGGAACTGACTTACTATTTTGTGGTGAACATTCATGTTGTAATTCATAGAAATCAGTCCAATATCAGCTGCTGTGCTGAAACTTGATGCTGTGCCTTGAAACACATGGATGGGTGCTTGTACTTTGTTTTCTTGTTTTTTATAGTCGCTACATATGAACCTTGACTTTTTAAGGGCGTTGATGCAGCCCAAGTGTATACTTTGCTTTTCGATACCGTAAGTTGCGGCAGTGGAGATAGTTCATTGTATTTTTCCTCTGGCATAATGTTTAATGATGCACCACTGTCGATAATGAAAGGTATCCAACAACCATTTACTTTCAGTGTAATCTTCGGACAATGTTTGAAAGACTTCGGTACTTTGGCATGTTGATATTTCTTTGACTGACATTTTGCTTCTCAAGCGAACAAACCAACACGCACATGCATTTCTGAGGTAAGCATCGACATGGCACAATCATTTCCATCATTTTCATTTGATACTGACACAAAATAACTATTTGACGGTGATTTGGATGCGATCAACTTTGCTCAGGGTCGATTGGTCTCAACTGATGTCGCCGCTTGACCTTGTGGGTGTGCGTTGAATGTGGCTTCTGGAACATTCTGGCGGCCATTTTGTCTTTGCGCCATGATGCAATTACTTTTTCCTTCACTTTGCAAGCCTTCACAAGATGGTTCTCCTTCCCACAGCCTTTACATATCTGTCCAAGAGCACAATATTTACCTTCGTGTGGAAACAAGAATCCACATCTAAAACACAACTTCTTTTTACATGTAGACATCAGTTTGTGTACTTCAGTCTTTTATTTTGGCTTACTTTTTACACTCATTGTGAGAAGTTGGCCTGGCATATGCTGTCCACTAATTATAGTGGGCACCTTGCACCAGTCCAAACAACCCCTTATTGGAGATAGGTTAAAGACAACCTTATTGAAAGCTATCCTAGTGGTAGCTATGGAGAGCAGCCTTCAGGCTAAGTCTTGAAGGAATGTAAAGCAGCTTGTTTTACCAGTCTATAATCTCTTGAGTGATCAAATGAAAGAGCACCACACCAGGTATATATTCAAAATATATGTATTTATTGCTAAACACACCCCTCTAGTCTCTTTATGAGGCTAGAGTTCGAAGTACACAAGTTATAAGTTATTTAAACACAGTAATAGCACAAATACACGTTTGGGCCCTAGGGCGTACCAAACCATATACCAATAAAGTGGTATAAGAACCACGACTGAGCTAAACACTAGGCCTAGAGCCTCTAGAAGTGCTTGGACCACAAGGAACCACCCAAGGTAGTGACACAGGGGACCCACGGGGGACGCGTGCAGTGTAAATACACAGCCGCGAGACGCCGTTAACTTCTATGGAGAAAGTCGCGGTTTGGAAATTAAAGAAAAGGGACACTTAAAGGAGGACTTGGAGCAAACCCTTTGAGAACTAGGTCGTTCTAGAGTCTCTACCCACGGGAGCACCGGAGTACTCTTGTTACCTCACCCAGGGAAGCCGGGTGCATAGGTGCCTTTCGGGGTCGGGTTTCGTCGTCGATTTGAATGGCGATCTGCTGCAAAGTGCTGCTGGCGACCAAGTGGAAAGTGTCCGGGTGAATCCAAGAGTGGATCGGAGATCTGAAGAACCTGAAAGCAGAGGGGACAGAGTCTGGGTCACTAGCCAGTGACCAGGAAGGCGATGAGCGGATGCCCACCGATGTCGAGTGCTTCAGGTAGGTTGACGGTCGTCTTGACTCTTCAGCCACGAGGTCCAGGAGGCGTTGTCAGTGACCAGGAGCAGGATTCGGGCTGGTACACAATGTCTGTCGAGTGCTGATGTGTCGGCGACCGGATTGGACCCAACAAGCCTTGGCAACGGCAAGTCTCAATGTAGATGAAGAATGATGATGATGCAGACCAGCAAGGTCTGAGGAACTCACCCAGCAAGGGTAAGTGAGGGCAAGCCTGGAGCAAGCAGGGAGCCCAAGAAGAAAAGGATTGGCCTTCGTGAAGGGCTACTAGCCAACAGGCTAGTGACCGCGAAGGAGCCTCGAGACGGTGCACGTGGAGCTGGCTCACAGGACACTCGTGGAGTGGAGGCCAGTGATCTTCGGTGCAGTTGGTGCTGGAGGCTAGGGCTACTCGGAGCCCAAAGCATGACTTCATGGGAGACCCAGAAGAGGATGCACTAGCAAATGCATGTGATGTCCAGGGGTCACGGTTCCACGTTACCCATGACAGCTACAGGCCTCAGCTTTGCTAGGGACTCAGGGCAGCCTCGGGGAAGTCTGGAAATCCACCTCTGGTGATACAACGACTTCGGCGTCCAACGGGAGCTTAGGCAATGCAGACCGGACAATTGCTTCTTTGGTGCCTGCCAAGCAGGGGAGTCACTCCTTGACCCCAAGGGAGATTCTTCTGTCCTCTAGTCTTGAGTAGAGCGTCGAAGGTCCAGGATTCAGTGTCAGAGTTTTGTCCAGGGATAATCTAAAGTCCTAAGGACTGGGTTCCTATACTTATACTAAGTTTAGGGGTTGGACTACTCTGTGGCCCCACCTATGGGTGGGTCAGGGCAGAGGGGTGGCTACACCCCTTTGCCTTTGTCCAGTTCACGCCAAAGCAGGGGCTGCAAGCCCCTGATCCGGTTTGAACTGGGGTATGCACAGAGGACACCAAGTGTGCCCCCAGTGCAGGACTTCAAAGCACCCGAAAGTGCTCCCGCCCAGCCCCAATACACACTATCCTGTCTGGGGAGGTGGTCACACCTCCCTGGGACAGGAAACCTATTGTCCAGGCCTCCCCTGCCGGAGTTTCGTCCAGTAGCAGGAGGCCAGACTTGTGTCTGTGGCAGCAGCATCCATTTTGTGATGCCAGGGCTTTAGAAAGAAGTTACCGGCCAGGCCAGGGTTAACATGTCTCTCCCTCTAGAAGGGTGGAATGCTACCCCCGCCGCCAGAATTGGCGGGGGGTAGTATTCCAAGATGTTTGACACCAAACACGACATGTTTCGGTGCAGCCATTCCAAAGTTAGCATTTAACGCAAGGTTATAATGCGCTTAAGAGTATATGGTCAGGCTGCACTTCAAACAGCATCAGAGAAGGGTCTCCGAACGCTGCAGAGGGGCCCTGCTCATGCAGGGGCACCCTCTCACATAGGAACCACGCACTCTGCCTTCAGGATTGATAAGGCCTGCCATAGGAGTGACTTATAGGTTTATATGTGTGTATGTATATAGTGATATAGGTAACCTATATCACAGTAAAGGGTGCATGCACCACCTTACCCAGGCTGCAGTAGCAGACCTGTGGTGTCAGTTTGGATGGCCTTCCAGGGGTGGCACAATACATGCTGCAGCCCCTGGTAGGCCTCTGAGGTACCTATGCCCTGGGTACATAGCATACCATATACTAGGGACTTATAAGGGCACTCCAGATTCCAATCAGAGATGTGCCTAAGGCACATGGAAACCTTTTACAGAGAAAGCAGATAGACTGGGGCCCTGAATAGCAGGATCCCAGCCCAACTAAGTCATAAACCAGCAAAACACCATAAAAAAAGTGGGGGCAACCATATAGTCAGATTCCACCTTCCTACATAACCCCCCCAAACGAAAGGAGATAAGGCTAACCTTCGCCAGTTGAGCCTTTATTGACTAAGTGGCCATATAAGAAAGCACCTGCACTAGCATGGTTGCCCCCTGTCTTATGGTCCACTAAGCAATCCCTCACCCTAAGGGTATGAGAGGGTCTCCACCATGGGGAATCACTACCTGTGGTGTGCTTAGGTAAAGTACAAGGCTGGTGAGGTGTCTGAGTAGGGAAGTGAGGCCCTAGGAATGTTGGCCTCAGCTTCCTCAGATCACTGGTCACCATGTATGCCTGTCTTTCCATGACTGAGTTGCACTTTGCTCTAAGGGTCAACCTTTGGCTGCCTACAGCTGGGGGTTGGGTCCCTTTGGATGGACTACTGGAGGGACATGGCAGGTTTGGAACCTTCTGGTCCCAGGTTTGCCCTTGCCTACCAGGGTCCTTCTGGGGAGGTCCCTACATAAAGGTATGGGGGATCCCTCAGTGTGTAGAGGAATTTTCACCTGGCTAGGGCTACTAGACTGGGTGCCCCTAATCTGCTGATGGGGGGGTTCCTCTGGACAGGGGGCCCTGGGGATCCACTGACCTCCCTGACCTCTGCAGCCCTGGGCTGGCTGAGGCAGGGTAGAGAGGGGCAGGTTACCTGCTCCAGACTGGGTACCACCTTGGAAGGGTCCTCTGCCATCAGGGGTGTGGCCAGGCCAGGCCTGACTACCTCTGGGGCAGTTCCTTCGCTAGGGGTAGGGTCAGTTCCCTGAGGAGGCTGACCCTTACCTACTGTCTGGAGGGAAGAAGACTTTTCTTCAACCCTTGTGCTCTCTTTTGGGGGAGAGTGGGCCATTCTTCCAGGCTCCACCTCTCCAAAATCTTGGGCTGGGGCTGTGGCCATCACAGCCCCACTAACCTTTACAGGGTCGCCCAGCATCCTGAGATGGGTTTGGTGTTCAACTTCAGCCCAGGCTGAAATTTCCAGATCATTGCCCATCAGGCAATCTACAGGTAGGGTTGGGGACACTGCCACTCTTTTTGGGCCTGTGACCCCCTCCCAGCTGAGATTGACTATGGCCATGGGGTGATCTGTTCTGACACCATCAATGTTGGTCACCTGGTATTTAAACTCAGGTAAAAGCTGGTGAGGGGGACTAGTTTCCCTGCCACCATGGTGACACTAGCCCCTGTGTCCCTAAATGCCACAGCTTTCTGACCATTAATTATTGACTCCAATCTGTACCTGCCCAATGCTGTGGGACCCATGGTAAAGGTGGCAAATCCTATACCACCATCAGAGTCAGAGGAGTCTGTTGAGGGGTCCCTGTCTAAACTAGGGCCCACCTCTGTTCCTCTTGCAAAAGCACCTAACTTTTTGGGTGCACTACTCCCAACTGGAGGATTACTACTGGTAGTACCAGGAGGGGTGGTAGTAGTTGTGGGAGGAACATTTTCTTTATTGCCAATCCTAGGGCAACTGGGATCAGTTTTCCAGTGCCCAGGCTTTTTACAGACATGGCAATATGGTTTCTTTTCAGGAGAAGAAGGAGTTTGGGACCCACCCCCAGAAGAGGAATTTTGGGGCCCTGTAGGGGACTTATCCTTAGATTTATCCCCACCTTTCTCTTGGGACTTAGTAGAATCTTTCTTCTGGTCACCACCCTGATTTTTAGTTTTTACTCTGGTTCTGACCCATTTGTCTGCCTTCTTTCCCAATTCTTGGGGAGAGGTCAGATCAGAGTCCACCAGATACTGGTGCAAAAGCTGGTTTTGACAATTATTAAGGATCTGCTCCCTCATAATCAAATTGTACAATCCTAAAAAGTCCTGCACTTTGTTGCCATGTATCCAACCTTCCAGAGCCTTAGTAGCACAATCTACAAAATCAACCCAGTCTTGAGTCTGAGCTTTTGGGTGTCTCTGAACTTCAACCTATACTGTTCAGTGGTTAGGCCAAACCCATCTATCAGAGCACTCTTCAAGACTGTGTAATTGTCAGCATCCTCTTCTCTTACAGTGAGGAGCTTGTCTCTACCTTTGTCTGCAAAGGAGAGCCACAAGATTGCTGCCCACTGCTTCTGGGGGACCCTCTGAACTTTACAGGCCCTCTCCAGTGCAGTTATCCATTTGTGGATGTCATCCCCACTCTGGTAGGGAGGGACAATCTTGTTTAGGTTTCTATGGTCATAAGACCTTTCCCTATCTTTAGGGATATTGCTGCCACCATGGGACTCTAGTCCCAACTTACTTCTCTCTCTGCAGAGATCTAGGGACTCCCTGTCTATAGCCAGTTGCTGTCTTCTGAGTTCAAGCTGAGCTTCCTCATATTGAATCAGCCTCTTTCTTCTCTCATGAGAGGATTCCCTCCTATGAGAGGAGACAGAGGTCCCTATTGAGGTGCCAGAGTGGTTAGACTCCTGAGAAGGAGACCTAGACCTTCTGGGCACACTCATAATCCTTCCTGGGGGGACAAAGTGGTGATCATTCTGATCTTCCTCCTCATCTTCCACAGGAGGGATTGGGTTATCCAGGTCAGGGTCTTTGTCACCCTCCTGGTCAGTTCCAGTGGGGGGGCTGGGGGTATTGCTACCCCTGGCCCCATCCTCATCTTCTGCCCCACCCTCTGCTCCTACCCCTTCAGTCCCTAAGGGCCTGCTGAGATCATAAGCCTCCAACATCTCTCTAAGATGTTGGGTGGTGGGACTTTGTCCTGTCTTCAGTTTCCTCAAGTTACATAATGCTCTCAATTCCAAGAATGGGAGGGTATCATACTTGGAGGGAAGAAGCCCAGGGGCTTCTGGCAAGGACTCACTGGGTCCTGGCTTTGAAGACATCACTAGTGAGGTGTGGTGTATGCACTACCTACTCTAGTGTGGCCTACTAAACTCTCTTGAGTTGTAGAAAGGGTGTGCTATCCCTTAACACACAACTCTAAGTTCAGTAGAACTTACTGTATTCTAAGCTTAATTTATATGTACCTTAGGTACCTTTAGTGGTTTTCAGTTGATCAATTCAATTGAGATGATCTGGTAAAACAATAGCAAGCTGGAATCCCACACGCTGCACACCAATGTGAGAAGTTGGCCTGGCATATGCTGTCCACTAATTATAGTGGGCACCTTGCACCAGTCCAAACAACCCCTTATTGGAGATAGGTTAAAGACAACCTTATTGAAAGCTATCCTAGTGGTAGCTATGGAGAGCAGCCTTCAGGCTAAGTCTTGAAGGAATGTAAAGCAGCTTGTTTTACCAGTGTATAATCTCTTGAGTGATCAAATGAAAGAGCACCACACCAGGTATATATTCAAAATATATGTATTTATTGCTAAACACACCCCTCTAGTCTCTTTATGAGGCTAGAGTTCGAAATACACAAGTTATAAGTTATTTAAACACAGTAATAGCACAAATACACGTTTGGGCCCTAGGGGCGTACCAAACCATATACCAATAAAGTGGTATAAGAACCATGACTGAGCTAGACACTAGGCCTAGAGCCTCTAGAAGTGCTTGGACCACAAGGAACCACCCAAGGTAGTGACACAGGGGACCCACGGGGGACGCGTGCAGTGTAAATACACAGCCGCGAGACGCCGTTAACTTCTATGGAGAAAGTCGCGGTTTGGAAATTAAAGAAAAGGGACACTTAAAGGAGGACTTGGAGCAAACCCTTTGAGAACTAGGTCGTTCTAGAGTCTCTACCCACGGGAGCACCGGAGTACTCTTGTTACCTCACCCAGGGAAGCCGGGTGCATAGGTGCCTTTCGGGGTCGGGTTTCGTCGTCGATTTGAATGGCGATCTGCTGCAAAGTGCTGCTGGCGACCAAGTGGAAAGTGTCCGGGTGGATCCAAGAGTGGATCGGAGATCTGAAGAACCTGAAAGCAGAGGGGACAGAGTCTGGATCACTAGCCAGTGACCAGGAAGGCGATGAGCGGATGCCCACCGATGTCGAGTGCTTCAGGTAGGTTGACAGTTGTCTTGACTCTTCAGCCACAAGGTCCAAGAGGCGTTGTCGGCAACCAGAAGCAGGATTCGGGCTGCTACATGATGTCTGTCGAGTGCTAAGGTATCGGCGACCGGATTGGACCCAACAAGCCTTGGCAACGGCAAGTCTCGATGTAGATGAACAATGACGATGATGCAGACCAGCAAGATCTGAGAAACTCACCCAGCAAGGATAAGTGAGGGCAAGCCTGGAGCAAGCAGGGAGCCCAAGAAGAAAAGGATTGGCCTTCGTGAAGGGCTACTAGCTAACAGGCTAGCGACCGCGAAGGAGCCTCGAGATGGTGCACGTGGAGCTGGCTCACAGGACACTCGTGGAGTGGAGGCCAGTGATCTTCAGTGCAGTTGGTGCTAGAGGCTAGGGCTACTCAGAGCCCAAAGCACGACTTTGTGGGATACCCAGAAGAGGATGCACTAGCAAATGCGTGCGGTGTCCAGGGGTCACGGTTCCACATTACCCACGACAGCTACGGGCCTCAGCTTTGCTGGGGACTCAGGGCAGCCTCGGGGAAGTCTGGAAATCCACCTCTGGTGATGCAAAGACTTCGGCGTCCGACGGGAGCTTAGGAAATGCAGACCGGACAATTGCTTCTTTGGTGCCTGCCAAGCAGGGGAGTCACTCCTTGACCCCAAGGGAGATTCTTCTGTCCTCTAGTCTTGAGTAGAGCGTCGAAGGTCCAGGATTCAGTGTCAGAGTTTCGTCCAGGGATAATCTAAAGTCCTAAGGACTGGGTTCCTATACTTATACTAAGTTTAGGGGTTGGACTACTCTGTGGCCCCACCTATGGGTGGGTCAGGGCAGAGGGGTGGCTACACCCCTTTCCTTTGTCCAGTTCGCGCCAAAGCAGGGGCTGCAAGCCCCTGATCCGGTTTGAACTGGGGTATGCACAGGGACACCAAGTGTGCCCCCAGTGCAGGACTTCAAAGCACCCGAAAGTGCTCCCGCCCAGACCCAATACACACTATCCTGTCTGGGGAGGTGGTCACACCTCCCTGGGACAGGAAACCTATTGTCCAGGCCTCCCCTGCTGGAGTTTCGTCCAGCAGCAGGAGGCCAGACTTGTGTCTGTGGCAGCAGCATCCATTTTGTGATGCCAGGGCTTTAGAAAGAAGTTACCGGCCAGGCCAGGGTTAACATGTCTCTCCCTCTAGAAGGGTGGAATGCTACCCCCGCCGCCAGAATTGGCGGGGGGTAGTATTCCAAGATGTTTGACACCAAACACGACATGTTTCGGTGCAGCCATTCCAAAGTTAGCATTTAACGCGAGGTTATAATGCGCTTAAGAGTATATGGTCAGGCTGCACTTCAAACAGCATCAGAGAAGGGTCTCCGAACGCTGAAGAGGGGCCCTGCTCATGCAGGGGCACCCTCTCACATAGGAACCACGCACTCTGCCTTCAGGATTGATAAGGCCTGCCATAGGAGTGACTTATAGGTTTATATGTGTGTATGTATATAGTGATATAGGTAACCTATATCACAGTAAGGGGTGCATGCACCACCTTACCCAGGCTGCAGTAGCAGACCTGTGGTGTCAGTTTGGATGGCCTTCCAGGGGTGGCACAATACATGCTGCAGCCCCTGGTAGGCATCTGAGGTACCTATGCCCTGGGTACATAGTATACCATATACTAGGGACTTATAAGGGCACTCCAGATTCCAATCAGAGATGTGCCTAAGGCACATGGAAACCTTTTACAGAGAAAGCAGATAGACTGGGGCCCTGAATAGCAGGAACCCAGCCCAACTAAGTCATAAACCAGCAAAACACCATAAAAAAAAGTGGGGGCAACCATATAGTCAGATTCCACCTTCCTACACTCATGACGGATTCGTTCTGGGCACCTCCGGCCTCCATGTCAGCAGCTTGTCTATCAGCATGTTCATCAGCTCTGGCAGTCATTGACACTCGCTCCAGACTAAGAGTTTCTATCAGCATTTGTTGTCTAAATGAATCTGACAAACATCCATCAGTAACTCTCAAACACATAGCTTCTTCATCATTAAATTAATTAAACTTACAATGTCTGATGAGTGTGTCGAGTCTCTCCACAAATTCATCAATAGTTTCACCAACTTTCTTGGCTGAAGATGCATCATTCGTAATCAACATTTGGCATTGGATTAAATTTGAGATTCAACGCTCCTTTAATCTGACGATATGTGATGTCTTCATAAGTTCGCGGCATTTTCTTTATGAGTTCTTTTACACCATCACTAGCAAGATTTTTGAGATACTTGATTATCTTTTTGTTATCAACATCTTCAAGTGCATTGATGAAATAATCAATTGTCTCTATCCAAGCAGTCCATCTATTGCCAATATTTTGCTTTTTGGCGGTATCGAACGTTGCTGGTGGTTTCAGGAAAGTGGCAGCATTTTAAACATTTCTGGGAGTGGTTGATATAGAAGATGGAGCTCTCTCCAGCTCCCTCAGTGGTTTATCTTCAATCAATTCATGTGAGCCATCTCTAAGACTTTGAGATGTGCTGGCCTCTGGATCATCCTTGATAACTTTTGAAATGATGGCCTTGGCCTTGCAGAACAGGTGGCACGCACAAGCAGTTTGCTTGGATCACGGTAAACTCTCTGGGAGAGCACTGTCAATCTTCAGGTTACTTATTCCCTAACTCGTCGCCAGTTGTAGCGTCTTCTACAGCCAGGGTACCCGCCACTGACTACACCACACACGGAGCTTCCTTTCACACATTTATTCGTCTGTGTGTAACTGCGAACTCAACATTCTAAACCAGCCTTCAATGTTTTAAGCTTTAACACTAACATCACAATTCTAGGGAGTCCCTCAGGAGCTATAAGGTTTCCATCATTTCTAACTCAGAAGACACTACAGACATGATATGCTGGAGGAAGAGGAGGGCTTTTAAGTTGACAAAATATTTTGTTAACACTTATCAGCGTTAGCAAAATATTTTGTTACGGTTCCACTTATCAGTTACGGAGAGCACCATCATATATTGTCAAATTTGGTAGTATGGAATTCTCAATACAGATTTACCACCATTTAAAGGGGGTGATTATTTTACAACCTAATAAGGTATAAGTGGCTTCGGAAACGATTAAAACACATTTTTTAAAATTCCCCATCGATTTGTTAAATACTTTTTCTCAATTAGAGTACCATTTATACGGTAACTCAGTAGGTGTTTGTAATAATCTTTGTCTTTTTGACAAAGATATCAGTTGAGGTAAATACTGCACCCCAGGGACCATGTAAGGCTAATATTTGAGAAGTTCAGTAAAGACTGCTTTGTTGGGGCTGTTGTGCATTCATGAGTGCTGTACTTTGGAATGTTCTGCATTCTCCCAGCCAAGTTGTTGGAAATCATTCCAACTTTAGACAAGTGCTCAACATTTGACTCTTTAAAAGAGATAAGAAAACGTTTAGGACTAACTATCCAGTAGAAGAAAAAAGTGTTTGAGGCTGTGTCTAGGGCACTGAAGCTCGATACAGCTCTTCAATCACAATGTAAAATGTTCTAGTTTTCGTAAAGGAAAGTTTCAGTTAAGTATTATGCATTTCCTTTCTTCACTTTTGCTCAGCAACTCAATCAATAAAACATTGTCATATAACTTAAATAAGGACTACATATCCCATGAGTCCTTAACACAAACAACAGTCGAATCAACATCCTGTCAATCCATATATAACAGTTGTTCATAAAAGCACTTCCTCTTTCTTCTTGCATCAGCATTGACTCCCAAACTTTCTCCATTTACTGGTAGTCTTATTTCTACTCTGCTCCTGTTGAAGAGAACAACTTTAAGATTTCATCCTTATAACTCCTTTCCATATGACATGAAACTGATCGAGAAAGACAAAAAATGTTATGGGTAAATGTATTCAAATCAATAATACAATAAAAATACACCATTATCCTATACAATTGATAATCTTTTAAACTACAGGTGTTATGGGAACTTCATGATATTCGGGTGGGATACACCTCTCCTCGATGTCGTTAAGAGCTAGGAAATTTTTGTTTCTATGTCAGGACTGGAGGCTAAAATTATGCAATTTTAAAACTTACTGACTACTAATGATGCCACCCCCATTACCAGCTTAAAATAAAATCTTTTAAACATAGTGTGTGAGGACCAGACAGCCTCATTTAAAAATCTTCCAAACAACCACCCAAAGAAAAAGCTCTTAATGCATCACACCTCTTGCTGAATGCACTCCAAAAATGGAAGTATTAATGCCCACTTCATGTATGACCTAACGATCCCACCTTGCAATCGTGGGTCATACTGGCTTATAAGGATCCTTAAAGGCAATCAGCAGTTGCTACTGCCTGGCCATCTGATTTCCTCTGTAACGGCCATGGAGGTCCACATCTTACAATCACAATTTTGTATTATCTGTGAATGGTGGATAATAGGCCTTTCTAATATTGGATGTGGCCTTTCTGAATAATACAAAAGTGCCCCCTTCTGAAGTGATTTTTCTAGCCATGATATCTAATGCCCAGATGTCCGAGACCCTTTTGCAGGATATCAGGTGAACAACATCACTAGTTTACCTGAGGTTTGTTTCCTGGACAGGTATTGTTCATCTGACCATGATTCTAAGAGACATAGCACCAAGTTCATGTTCCAAAGGTGTGTATTTCTGGGCTCCTGGGGGCACCAACTGCCTTACTCCTCTGAGCAGTCTACACACATAGGCACATGATCCAGGGAGATTGCCGATCTGCAAGAACTGATGGTCTAATATGCCATACTGCTACCCGCCATTTCAGAGAAAAAATTCAAGATTTGCACTGTATCTGCCCCCACAGGATAAAAATTCCATCCCAGGCACCAGTGTGACCATCTATGCCATGCTGAACCATAGCATCTGACTGTTTATTCGGATAATGGCCTCCTGATGAAGAGTGAAGCCTGCTCCAGGATTGAAGGGTTTACCTGCCATGCCCCCAGAATGGTTTATCACTGGGGAAGAAGGATTAGAGAATCCAAGGAAAGTTCTAGGAGAAATATAAACCACGGTTATGATCTTCACAAAGTTGGCACAAGGATCAAGGTTGCCTTCTGTCTCCTGACCTGAGCCATAAGTTTCACAATCATCAAAAATTACGGAAATGCATACACGACTGTCTACAGCGCACTTACAGCAATGATGGACACCTTTCTCCAGGACTAGAGTCAGTCCAGGAGAAAGGTGTCCATGAGGGCTGTCAGTGGATCGGCCTCCACCTGATGAAGTATGGGACCTAGTGGTCCAGGTGAGAGGCAAACAGGTACACATGACATGTTTTTCACTTCTCCATTATCCTCTGGAACACCGCTGAATTTAGCTTCCAAGTACTGAAATCCTTCATATGTCTGGAGTTCTAGACCTCTACCAAACTTTATTTTCCTAGGAGGCATTCGACTGTGACTGGGCAAAAATCTTTGGTTTGTTCCACTGGTGCCCTTGATCTTGTTTCACCTAACCTGTTGATGTATTAGATTGCCAATACGCTCTCCATTTTCAACAGAATTGAGCACAACACTTTGTCCTTTGTGAGGCACCCCTCCAAAAAGGCAGTTCTAAACATTTGATGCATATGTCCTGTCTTCACTCTAACCAAATTCTTCCTATGGTAATAACCTCATAACGCTCCCAATCCTGAACGGCTTGCTGATGGAATTCTCCCTTACCTCTATGAGATACCAAATTGCATTTATGAGAACAAATTTTGAGAATCAGACTTGGAATTGATCCTTCTTGGTAGATCAAAGGTTTTAGAGCTACGGTCGCTAACAATAGTCATTGATGTTTTTATTGTTTTATTATTAAATACATTGTTGTGAATTATTGTGATCATTTTGTAGTTGAAAAGAAACACATCTTACAGCCAATATTCTTACTCTCCAAGAAATCATTTGATATTGGAGTAGCTTTGAGAAAGAATATTAAGGTGACACAAGAAAGAATTTTTTGATGGTCTTGTGCTCTCCTGAAGGATTACAATTGTTTTTAACGTAAATTTAAATTGATAATATTAATTATCCCTCAGCCCGACACTGTTCAACATCTACATGGCCCCGCTCGCACGCATCGCCAGACAGCACGACCTCAACATAATCTCCTACGCTGACGACACTCAACTGATCCTCTCCCTCACCAAGGACCCCCTCACCGCCAAATCCAACCTCCACGAAGGAATGAAGGCCATCGCCGATTGGATGAAGAACAGCCGACTAAAGCTGAACACGGACAAGACGGAGGTCCTCATCCTCGGCTCCAACCCCTCAGCCTGGGACGACTCCTGGTGGCCAACGACACTAGGGGCAGCCCCGACACCCACCGACCACGCACGCAACCTGGGAGTCATCCTCGACTCAACGCTCTCCATGGCCAAACAAGTCAACGCGGTCTCCTCCTCCTGCTTCAGCACCCTCCGCATGCTTCGCAAGATCTACAGGTGGATCCCGACAGATACAAGAAGAACAGTCACCCAGGCCCTCGTCAGTAGCAGACTCGACTATGGGAACGCCCTCTACGCGGGAGCCCCGGCCAAGCTCATCAAGCGACTGCAACGCTTACAAAACGCCTCCGCACGCCTGATCCTCGATGTACCACGCCACATCACCCCCACCTGAGGAACCTGCACTGGCTCCCCGTCGACAGGAGAATCTCCTTCAAACTCCTCATCCATGCACACAAGACCGGCCCAGCCTACCTCAACAGACGACTCTTCTTCTACGTCCCCAACCTCCAGCTCCGCTCCGCCGACCTCTCCCTCGCCACCGTCCCTCGCATTCGAAGAACAACCACCGGCGGCAGATCCTTCTCCCACCTCGCCGCCAAGACCGGGAACACCCTTCCACTCAGCCTACGACAGACCCAAGACCGGCTGACCTTCAGGAGGCTACTCAAGACCTGGCTGTTCGACCAGTAGCGGCACCCCCCCCCTTTTTTTTCCCCAGCGCCTTGAGACCCTCGCGGGTAAGTAATGCGCTCTACAAATTCTGTGATTGATTGATTTATTGATTGATTGATGTATATAGGAAATTGGGTTATTAGTTGAGAGGGGTGGTAGTCCGACTAAAATAGTAAACAAAGGGTGAACCAAAAAAAGTCACTAAATTAACTTGCGCTTAACCCTCTGGTAGCTTGACACAAAAACAGTCAGGCTTAACTTAGAGGCAATGTGTAAAGTCTTTATGAAGCATACAAATAGTAATAAAGCGAAACAAAACACAAGAAAAATCCCATACCAATTTAGAAAAAATAAAGTACATTTTAAATAAATATAATAATACCAGGACAATCAAAATCGATTCAGTAGAGCCAGAGAGAGGAGTTTTTTAAGTTTTAGATGACAATAGCGCCAAGAAGCACAATGCGCAACTCAGGTTTATCTGGTAGTATAAGACTGAGGGAAAGTCACAAGTTCAGACCAGCTGTGATGGAGGGCAGGTTGGATACAGGGACAAGGTTAGTCCCACTGAAGAGTTACATTCTTAAAGTCCACATGAAGAGTTCCATTTTCGTTGGCGGAGGCTGCAAGAAGGAGGCTGCAGGCACGAAGAACAAGTCAAACGTCGCCGACGGTTGTCTCTGTTGCAAGAAGAAGCAGTGGTTGCTGGAGCTTCAGATTGGTTGATCATTGCAGCCAGACACTGTTGGCGCGACATGCAGGTCTCCTGTTGCCTGTCGTTGCGGATGGTCACTGTTGGTGGAAAGAGCAGGTCCCACTGAGGTTTCGCATTGGCGGTCGTCACACGCGGCCGATACAGGGGGGCGTGGAGAGGTCAGTTCATGGATGGGAGGAGCCAAAAAACGTCTAACTTCACCTTTCTTTTGGAGGAGTTCTCACTGATTCCAGCCAAGGGTCTGGACCTCTGGGCACCTTTTGGGGATCAAGACTCACTCCAGCAGAGACCAACAGCAAGGCTTGGACAGGTCCAGTTGGTGCTGGGCAGTTGCAGGGAGGCTTCTGAATGCTTGTTGTGTCCCTGTACCTCACACAAGGTCAGCTAAACCTTGGACTCTCTCTGGGTAGCCTTGCTTCAAGGCTAGCTGGTCCAAACTTCCTTCTTCAGTCAGAAGGGCAGTCCCTCTTACTCAGACAGCAGGGCAGTCCTTCTTCTGAATCTTTCACAGGTCCAGGAGTGTTCTGATGAGGAGTTCTGATGATCCCATATTTATACCCAGTGCAAGGCCTTGTGTGGGGGAATTCACTGACCTACCCTTAAAACTAGTTCTGGTCAGTTTCTCCCCCTCTTCTAGCCCTGGCTCCAAACCATGTAGTGAGACAAAGTCAAGGGCAGACTTGATGTCAGGTTCTTTTGTGTGTGCTGCAGGCAGGGCCCATGAAGTGTAATCAGTGCAAGGACAGCTCCTCCCCTGCCATCCTGTCAGGAAGATCTTCTCCCTTTATACCTAGGCTTCCTTGGTGTCACTGTCTGGAAGAAATACACAACCCACAACAGCAGAGCCATTCACAATCATGTGACCAAGGACACTAGCAGGAAGGGACAGTGGATTTGGACAGAACAAAATGCCAGCTTTCTGAAAGTAAAGAACAAGTTGTTGAGAATGCACTCCTACCCTTAATGTTGCTAATTTCATTTCCTTTGAGTTTTTACTAGCGATGCGTGCGAACAGCTGCTGAGACATCCCTGATCTCAGCCTTAATTGAAAACTCACAGAATGGGCACTTCACTCATGCACCCTTCTGTCGCACTGCTGAATGGGGAATAACCCCTCAAAGTAGACCACTTCCTCCTGATTTCACCATATTTGACGTAGTATACCACAATTTTTCAACACTTTGTTAATCTTCTCACTTGTTTAATTACCACGGAGACAGGATGGTTGTACCTGAATATTTTATTCACCAGTTTCAAATGCCTGCTGCTGCCCATCCAGGCTTTCAACAGTGGCACGTGAGGTCAACCATATTACAAAGTAGGCTCATTGAAATTATACCCAATGCATTTCGAGCCTGAACGGCTCTTCATCAGGGGTCACTGAAACAGATACAAAAAACAGCTCAACTTAATGTTCAGTGCAAACTTACTTATATTAAATAAATTACTACATCACCCACTGCCTCCATCCTAATGCACCCTTTCTCCCTCCCATGTTTACATTCTAAACAATGCTCATGTGCTCAAACCCATATGCATGTGCTCAAACCCTTATAAAATCCATTCCTCTGCATATTCAATCCCTCCAAACCACATTGACGCATGTGAATGGGTAGGGGGGAGCAATGCGATTCAGTTTGGTTTTGGACGGGAGAGGGGAGTGTATTGTGGGACATAGAGTTTGCTTCAGCATATATTGCAGCACACAGTCACAGTTGTAGGAGGAACTGGTCACATGGTTACTTTGAATTAGCAAATCACGTTTAAAGCATAGGAGACACGAGGGAGAGCACTTTTCTGTGACAATGGGTTATAAAGCAGGGAGAACGCCAGCAGTTTAATAAAGATGGAGTGAAGTGCACACGTTGTGTAAAATCGCCGATTGAGGCTTTGAAGAGGTAATGTGCAGAAGAGTAGGTAATGGGGGGATTCTCAGTTGTTCAGGAGGGAGGTTCTGTGGTGTTTAGTTAATGGGTAGATAGGTTGTAAATTAACAGGGGATCGTGAAAAGTTTCTTTTGATTAAGAGGTGCATTATTTCACATATTTTTACATTTTCGGTTTGGAGGGATTGAATATGCAGAGGAATGGATTTTATAAGGGTTTGAGCACATGCATATGGGTTTGAGCACGTGAGCATTGTTTAGAATGTAAACATGGGAGGGAGAAAGGGTGCATTAGGATGGAGGCAGTGGGTGATGTAGTAATTTATTTAATATAAGTAAGTTTGCACTGAACATTAAGTTGAGCTGTTTTTTGTATCTGTTTCAGTGACCCCTGATGAAGAGCCATTCAGGCTCGAAATGCATTGGGTATAATTTCAATGAGCCTACTTTGTAATATGGTTGACCTCACGTGCCACTGTTGAAAGCCTGGATGGGCAGCAGCAGGCATTTGAAACTGGTGAATAAAATATTCAGGTACAACCATCCTGTCTCCGTGGTAATTAAACAAGTGAGAAGATTAACAAAGTGTTGAAAAATTGTGGTATACTACGTCAAATATGGTGAAATCAGGAGGAAGTGGTCTACTTTGAGGGGTTATTCCCCATTCAGCAGTGCGACAGAAGGGTGCGTGAGTGAAGTGCCCATTCTGTGAGCTTTCTGAAAGTGGCATTTTCAAAATTGTTACTTAAAATTTCACCTTCCCAGCAAAGATAATTTTAAATTACAATTAATTTGAATGGAAACAGCATATCTCTATCTGGTCCCAAACTGTAGTTAGCACTTGTTAAGTGTAAAAAGGTAACCCTGTGTTAGTCCATGGAAATGATAGGCATTACAACAGTGAAAATGAATGTAGGAATTTTTCACTGTCAGGACATGTAAAACTTAAACACGCATGTTTTAATTTTAAATACCATGCACTCTGCACTAGGGCTGATTAGGATCTACCTTAGGGGTGATTTATAAGTTTTAAAAAGGAAGGTTTAGGCCTGGCAAAAGATTGATTTCCCGTACCTTTCACTTTGATTTTCATTAATTATGTAGTTTTAATCAATGAGTATCACTTTTCCATTTTCCCAATTGTCACGTACACAAATTACTGTTTACCATTTGAAATACGCAGGTGCCATAAAGTACCACTAAATTGATTACGGTTTGAGATTCATCTGGGATATGAGACTGGCCATTAAGGTGCTTTGTTTCAGCATTTTTTTCATGTGTGCAGTGGCTTTTACTTAAATTGCTTTTGAACCAACTCCCTAATATTCTGTTGTGCAGGATCTGTGAGTCGCTTCTCAGCAACACGTTCACTGTAAAGGGATTGCCACGTCACATTATCTAGTGACACATCAGCATTACTTGTCCCGTAAATTACTCACCTTGATGAGATTGTATTACGCCATTCTCGTGAGTAGGACAGCATTTAGGGTATATTCATCGGGATTATTGCTACGCATGTTGGATCATGCAGAACACTTCAATTAGTTACACACCCCAGGCATGCAATAACCATTGGTCGATCCGCGCTGCATTTGAGCCTACATTGGCCGTTCGGTTTTCACTAGTTTCTGTTCAATCACTTTCACTATGATTTGCATCATTTTGTCAAGCGCTTGAATTTACAGCTATTAGTTACAGGTATTTGCTGTATGGAAGCTACCAATAAGCATGCTTTAAAGCATGGAGATATACTTTTCAGATTTGCGTGTGGCATGGGATTTGGAACCGTATTATTCTTCACTTTTCTTTTCATTTGGTGACAGGAGTCTCACTTGAGCCTTCATTGTTTGCTCGGTTTTAATTTGCTTCTGTTGTACCACTTTCACTATGGTTTACGTCAGCATGTCAAACGGTCGGGCGCACGAGTATCTGTTGATTGGAAGCCACCAATGAGCATGTTTCAAAGCATGGAGAAACACTTCTCATATTTGCGTGACATACGTGTTTCAGAACTACTTCATTTTTATCTTTCTTTCTTCCCCTATGAACTGTCTTAATTGGACTTTTATGTTTCCTGTGTTCTTAATAGTTACCCCTGACAAAGGGTTTTTCCCGAAATGCACTGGGTCTTGGATATGACTGTTTGAATAAGAAGATTGTCACATTGTCGCATTGTCACATGTTGATTCTACAATTGTGGAGCGACATTTAGTTTGAATCATGAAAACTGATATTTTTTTTTCAATAAAGTGTCTGAAGGACTGAAAAGCATCAATTTCTTTTCAAAGAAGTGCTTAATCATTGTCAAGAATCAGGATCGAAGACTGTTTACATTCGAAGCACGAGGGCAATAAAGTTTTGCGCTTTGGGCCTGGTACCCTACTGGGGACCAGCCATTCATTTATGACTGTACGAGCACCGGGCAGAGCTCGAACCATCGCAGCATGCTAAACTTTTGTTTATGCTTATATTAGGCTAATTGTATGATCATGTTTGTGTGGAATACAAGTGGATTATAACATACTTGTCAAAGGATTGATTTTACCAGGTCAAAATGGCATTTTAAAAAAGCACTGCAGGCTGAAGTGGCAGGCCTGAGACATGCTTTAAGGCCCTGGATGCATGTAGTACCATTTACTAGGGACTTACAAGTAAATCAAATGTGCCAATTAGGTGTAGTCCAATTTTACCATGGGAGAGAGCACAAGCACTTTACCACTGATTTGCAGGGAAAACGTGCAAAGAGTTCTAAAAACCAACAAACGTAGGTTCAACAAAGTGAAGCAGAGGAAGGCAAAAATCTAGGGTGACCCTGCAGAAAGGGCCAGGTCTAATAATGCATGAATTCTAAATGTATTTTAAAGAGGTTTACCTAGATCTTTCCATTTTGTTATGGTTTCATTAACTACTTTTCACTTTATGGAATGCATTTCTTTCTTGGATCATTTTCTTTCTTTGTTTTTGTTCCTAATCATACATATTTGCAAGCATTTTATTTGGTTAAATGCTGTAATTTTGTGTATTTGTACTTATAATTTATTTTGTAATTTCTCCCAGAATGTTTGCCAGGAATCAAGTAATAAATTATAATGATAATAGCAATAATATAATGTACAGCTTATGTCAGACTCTATAACGAGATCCGGTTAAAACCCAAATATGGCCTTGCCATTCCATGCCTCCATATGGTACAACCACCATTGGATTTCCATCCTGGCTTCCATGTTCAGGTTTTACTTCCTCGATCAATACTAGTCTCTTCCTCAGGTGTGATGCTTTCATTCTCTTTAATGCTTGATATTGAATGGGTCCTGGGGAATATGGACTGGATTGATAAGGCCAACAGTCCCACTACCCTAGCAAAATACCTCAATGACATGGACTCTTCTTCAGGGTCCTCCTCAGTTGCCTCCTGATGAGTGCCATCTTCCTTTGAGAGAGCTTTAGAGAACTAAGTCTATAGCAAAACCCAGAAAAACTATTTTCTCGTTTAGGATCATTTCTGATTTCTCGTTATTGATTACAAACCCCAGTCCTTGGAGAGGCGAAAATGTTGTTTCCAGTTCCCTGGGCAGGCGAACCACTTCTTGGTTCATTAAGAGGATGTTGTTCAGATAGTCTATTAGGCTGAGGCCCCTGGATCTTAAAAGTTCTATGACAAGTTTCATCACCTTGGTGAAACACCATGGCACGGAGGAAAAGTAGAAGGGTAAAAAGCCTTGAACTTGTGCACATACTGCTGCCATGTGAGTTGTAGAAAACGTCTGCGTGGTGGGAAAATGGGGATCATAAGATGGGTATTCTTCAGTTTGAACCTGACCATCCAGGTGTGCGGCAACAGAATAACCCAGAGGAGGTGCATACCTTCCATTTTGAAGTATATAAGCAATGTATTGAACTCTTTTATATTTATCACCAGGCAATGAGCTTTGTCCTTCTTTCCCACCAGGCAGAGGTTGCTTAGGAAACCCCTTGAGTGTAGAATGGTCAGAACCACTGCCCCTTTTTCTAGTAAGGAATTTATTTCCTGACCTATCTCCGTTTCTGAGAAGAGAAGAAGTTTGAGGGGCATATTCTCAAGGACACATCGCCGAGTTATCAGCACTTTACCGCAGCCAAAGTCACGATAAAATCATCGCCCCATTCACAAGCTGGTGCAAACAGCCGATATCACCACTTTACCTGCGATAGCACCCGCAAAAAACATCGCCACAGATGAGTCCGGCAACTAACGCTAATGATATGCAGAGCAGGCGTACCCGTGCAAAAACCCGCGACAACACCACTCCACAACATTCTCAACGACCAGCCAGATCTGCGATAAGAGCACAAAACATGCGATAAGGCGCGTTAGCAGCAGGAAATTAACACCTGCTCTTAGCTGGTGTAAAGTCGGACGACAACCGGCACCAGACAAGGGAGCACAGCCCATAGCCACACATGAAGAACAACAGATGCCATGGAGCCACCCACCATGCATCCCGTAGCCCCAAGAGGGCAACAACACCCACCGCCACAACACCCAGGACCCCACCCCCTCTCCCCCCCCGGGGCCCCACACCCGGCACCCCCCAACCACCCCTAGACAAAGATATGGAACATCAATGTCACGAAACCATCAACAAAACAATGTGCCAGATGTCGCACAATCACAACACCCAACATACATTTTTTTTATTATTTTTTTTTATTTAGGGAGTTTTATATAGCGCTGGCCTGACCCTAGGGTATCGGAGCGCTTTACAGCAGATACATTGAATAGAGTCATAAAACACAAAACAGAAGAGCAACACATTAATAGAGTCGGAACAGTCTCAGTCTTCGGAGTCCTTCGAAACCTTGGAGTTAGAGCAGTGCGCGGTGTCAGCTGGCTGCTCCGATTGATCCTATCCAACCCCTAGGGAGCGGTTGAGGAACAGGATTTTGAGTTGACTTTTGAATTTTACAAAGGAGGGAATGGTTCTGATGTGAGGGGGAATAGAGTTCCAGATTTTTGGGGCGCTGCCGGCGAGGATCGATCCGCAGTTTTTTGTTTTCGAGTCTTTGGTGGGATGAGTAGGAGGGAGTTTGAGCTTCTGAGGTTCCTGGCCTGGCCGGCTTTTTTGAGTTTTTCGCCAGATATTCGGGTTTGCTGGTGTGTAGGGCTTTATGCGTGAGGCAGGCTGTTCTGAAGCTAATCCGCATTTCTACTGGTAGCCACTTAAGTTCCCTGAGAGCAGGAGAAATGTGGTCGAATTTCTTGATACCGGTGATCATTCTGGCTGCCGCATGCAGCGTTGTTTTGATGGGAGCCAGATGTGATTTTGGGATTCCTGAGAGGACTGCGTTCCCATAGTCCAGTCTTGACAGTACCAGAGTTTGGGTGGCTTGTTTGAGATCACTGGGCGGGATGAAGGGTTTTATTTTGTTCAGTAGTCTAAGGTTGAGGAAAGCGCTCTTGGCCGAATTCTTGATGTGTCTGGTCATGTTCAGTTTCGGGTCTAGAGTGATGCCTAGTGATTTGACAGAGTCTGCTAGAGTGAGATTCCCATTGAGTGCATCAATGGCTTTCAACCATTCGGCAATTTGGGGGTTCTCTTCCTTGTTCGAGATGAGGAGTGTCTCAGTCTTGTCAGGGTTTAGTTTAAGGTGGTTGCATGACAGCCAGTGTTGGACATCTCTCAATACGTCATTGAGTCTTTGAATGTCTTTGAGGGAGGTAGTTTCCAAATAGATCTGAGTATCATCAGCGTAGAGGTGAAAGCGGATGTTGGCTTTTTGAGTAGTTTGGAGAGAGGTTCCATGTAAATGTTAAAAAGTTGCGGGGATAGCACTGAGCCTTGAGGGACGCCCTTGTTGACTTGGTGGAGGTCGGAAGTGAAGTTTCTGATTTTTATTTTTTGCGTGCGGTTGTGCAGGAAGGAGGAGAACCATTGGAGGACCATCTCGCCAAGACCGGCTCTTTCTTGGAGAGCCCTAAGGAGAAGTTTGTGGTCTACCGTGTCAAATGCTGCCGAGAGGTCAAGGAGAATGAGGAGGCAGCATTGGTCAGAGTCTAGTGATCTGTGGATATCGTCAATGATGTTGAGGATCGCGGTTTCTGTGCTACAGCCTTTTCTGAAGCCAGATTGGTGGGGGTCCAGGAGGTTGATGTTGTCCAGGTGTTGGGTTAGTTGTTGGAGTACGCATCTTTCTAGGGTTTTGGACAGAAGGGGAGGTTCGATACAGGTCTAAAGTTATTCAGCTCCGTAATGTCGAGGCCGGGTTTTTTCAGTAACGGTGTGACTTGTCCCATTTTAAGGCAGTCTGGAATGACTCCATTTTTCAAGGAGCTATTTATGATCTCGCACCAAAGTGGAGCTAGGGCGTGCTTCAGTTTTTTGGTCAGTAGGGGAGGAATGGGGTCTAGGACATGAGCTGAGGGTTTGGAGGTGGAGATCAGCGTGACTATCTCAGATTCTTGAATGGGGCGGAAGCTTAGCCAGGAATTGGAAGAGGTACAGGGATAGAAATCAGGCGTCCCAGATGTGATGACCTTAGAGAGGTGCGTAATGCTGACGTCCAGTGAGAGTTCAATCTTAGTGATCTTATCATTGAAGAAGTTGGCGAAGTTATCGCAGAGTTCTTTGGATGCCTGTAAAGAGGAGGTCGCGGGCTTGGAGGTTTGTTGCCTGATGATGTTATAGAGCTCCTTGGGTCGATTTTTTGCGCTGTCCAGCGCCGAGCGGAAAAAGCTGGATTTCTTGTTTTTAATGTGATTGTTGTACTTCCTACGGGCTGTTTTGAGTTGTTCGCGGAGGATGGAGGTAGGATTATTCCTCCAGCTTCTTTCTTTGGCTCTTAGTTTTCTCCTTTCAGAATTGAGGTCGGAGTTGAACCATGACCTGGATGGAATGGTTCGGCTTTTTTTCAGCTTTAGGGGAGCTAGCTGGTCAAGCATGGTCACTAGCTTTGCGTTGTACCGCTCGGTGAGTTCGGTTGTGGAGAGGTGGTCGTTGGTGTGGGGAAGAAGCGAGCTTATCTGTTCTTCGAGGACTGCCATGGGAATCTGAGAGAAGTTTCTGGTCCATTTGGGGGGGTCTTGCATAGGTGTTTGAGAGAGAGTTTGTTGGTTGATATGAAATAGTATCATGTGGTGGTCTGACCAGTCCACGGGGAGTATGTGGTTGATTGTAATTGCGTTTTGTTGAGCGATGATGGCATCCAAGGTGGCTCCTTTGTGGTGCGTTTCCTCCGTGCAGTGTTGGGTTAGATTATTGTCACAGAGTAGATTGGATAGCGTTTGAATTAGCGGGTTGTTAGTTTCATTCCACCACAGGTTGAGGTCGCCAAGAATTAGATTATTGGCATCTCCAAGTGCACATTGAGCTATCAGGTCAGCTAAGTGTTCCCCAAATGCGGATGTGTTGCCTGGCGGGTGATAGAGAAGGTGGCAGAGCAAAGTTCCTTTGTCTTTGGTCTTTATGTTGGTTGAAAGGCATTCAAATGAGTTGTAATTGCATGATTCTATTTCCGTGATGACCAAGTTGTTTTTGTGAATGATAGCTACCCCTCCCCTCGCTGGTCTTTTCTGTCTTTGTTAATGATGGAAAAACCTGGGGGCACAAGCATGTCTAGGCATGGTGAGGAGAGCTCGTTGAGCCAGGTTTCCGTGCAGAACGCGATGTCGATGTCCTGTGAGAGGATGGCTTCTGCTAGTTCAGTTGCATGCATAGACGCCGACCTACAGTTGATGAGCAAGCAGTTGGTGGAAAGCTCTTTGTTGCTGGGGATCATTCTTTTGGGTGCCCTAGGTAGGGTGGTGAGGAAGGGCAGTCTAGGTGGTTTTGTGCAAGGAAGGTCTTTTCTGAAACCCGTGATCACTTGGATTTTGGATTTTGGGGAGTCTGTGGGAGGTGTGTCATATGAGGAGGCTAGATCGGCTGCTTCTTTGTCCAACATTGCTGCTTTTGCCCTGGTGGGTCTTGAGGCCCGAGGCTCGATCTCGGTATTAGAGCGTCTCTGAGCCCTAATGGGGAAGGCAGAGTTTCTTAGGGATTTTTGTGGCCAGGCTTCGGCGTCCGATCTTGAGAGTCTCTGTGAGTGTGCCACGGGAGTTGCTGTGGGCCAGGTAGGGCACTTGTGGTGGTTGGTGTTGGATGTAGTGGGTGTCCAGGGAGGGGATTGGTGGGGCCTGCGTTCCTTGTCAAGATTGGTGAGGATTTCGGACAAGCCCCGGGAAATCGAGTCTATATGGCTTTCTAGTGATGCGAGACGCTGTGCCATGGAGTTGTGGGAGGGAGTAAGGGCATCTTGGGGGGATTCGCCCTGAGTGTTGCAGGCCGGGTTTATGGAGTGTTGTCTATTACTCATTGTGTAGGACATGCTGACACCTTTTGGGATCCTGGGAGGGGGGTGTGTTGGGTCATGGTATGAATTCGGATTTCCAAGATCTGTGCGGGAACTAGTGTGATTAAAGGTCGCTGTCGGCCGAGCTGGTTCGTGGGGTTGCGGAGGGTAGGTCCCATTAGGAAGTGGATTTATACTTTCCTTAGGGAGTTGGAGAGCACGCTTTGTGGAGGCTCTGTGGTGGGAGGTGACTCGTGGGAGGCGGGCGGCGGGGGCACGGGGCGGGGTGGCGATGGTTTGTGGTTCCTGTTGGGGCCATTTAGCTGTAGGTGGGAGCTGGGTTAGGGCGGGTTGAGGCAGGTGGGGGAGAGCGGATCGTAGTGTGGGGAAGAGGGAGTCGAAAGCCTCTAGGTTCTCGTTATTTGCCTGAATGAGGACAGTGCCGTTAGTGTAGATGGTCACGGACGTGATCCCTCTTCTTGACGAACGATTAGGGAGCAAGGATGTTAATTTGCAGCTGTGTGGTGTGGTTGTGGTTTTGGAGATGCAGAGTTGTGCTCTGAGAGCGGTGTTCCAGTTTTCTGGTCTTTCAGTGTGGAAGATTAAGTCCATCTTAATCAGTCCTCTAGATGAGCAGTGGTATATGTCTGTAAATAGGGTTTCTCTGTACTGTCTGATCAGTTTCTGCTTGAAATTTCGTCTCGCTTTAGAAGAAAGGTTGGGGGGAAGTTAATAGTGTATGCGTTCGCGCTGTGAGGTTTCAGGTGGGTCGGTAAGGATTGGTTTGGGTGAGTTGGTGTGTCCAGGGCCATTGTGTGAATTCTACAGGCTGGGGGATCGAGCCTCTGAAAGGGAGTTTGGGAAAGTTGGTGCGATGAGACAGATCAGCAGTGAGTGAGTTAAAGGTTGTCGCCAAAAAGATGTGTCAGGAGGATGCGATTGTAACTGAGTGGTCCCTTACACACCTGTCGATGACGGTCCTGTGGTACTTACTTCAGGAGGCCACCCTTTTTTATGCCTCCTGGTCAGTTGAGGAATTGGTCAGCAACCGTGGATAGGGTTCCCCCTCGACTTGCTTTTTCTTGTCACGGCTGTTTTAGGCGGATGTGGCTTCTAGCCAATTATTTTGGTGGTTTAGCTGCCAGAGCTGTGGGAGGAGATTGTTTATGAATTTCCAGGACTGTTTAATTGGCAGTTGTCTTGAGCAGGAGATTAGGGTAAGGTGACATGACGAAGTTGTAGTCCTTTTGTTATTATCTATGGGGGTGAACACTGCGGTAATGAAGGTGACCAACTTGTGAGTGAAAACTGTGTGTGGATTCACTGTGGTCATGAGAAGGTTCTCATGCGAAGATTCTGAACTTATGGGCAGAGGGCCGAATTAATTCTTCTTGCTTGGTGGACCTTGTGGCGTTTGTGTGTTTTTCAGGTCCTGACTTGAGTTAGACTCGGAACTCCGATGGTCTGGGGTCGGCCATCTTAGGGCCAGGCAAGGTCCCCAGAGGGAGAGTGGCTCCGTGTAGGATTTGTGCGCTATTCTCAGAGTCTTCTTTTGTTAGGGGTAGAGGCCGATGATATCCCCTTATATAGAGCCCTTGTATCTGTTAATTGGGTCAGTGGATCTTATCCTATGGAGGGGTGTGGATCGTAGGGCTCTCAGGAGCGGCCATCATGAGGCCAGGCAGACTCGGCTGAGGGTGTGGGGGCTCCCTGAGGGCATTGAGTGCTCTTGTATAGGTTCCCTCTTGGTTGGGGCAGAGGACTCCCATCACAGGGTGTCCCTTGCAGCGGAATGTGTTAGGAGCCAGTCATTGGGGACGAAGCAGATCGACAGGGCTTAGGGATCCGCCATCTTGCAGTCAGGCGGAATCGAGAGGAGGAGCTGCGCTGTGCCGTCAGACAAATGAGAATCAGACATGCATCTTAGATCTAGCAAACAATTCTCCCAATACAGACTAAACACAAAACAAACATTCTGAATAGTCATGGCGGGTCCCCCAGGACAGTCTGCAAGTCACAGCCTGCAAAACGAAATGACAGATAAGAAGGTGTGTCATGCGCTCACCAAAGGACAGGGAGAGCGAGCGAAAGAGAGAGACAGAGAGACAGAGATAGAGAGAGTGAGAGAAAGAGAGGGGGAGGGAGAGGGAGAGGGAGTGAGAGAGAGAAAGAGAGAGAATGTACAAGGAGCGCAAGGCCAATCGGGCCCCTGGCTCATACATGCCAAATGTTGTGTGTGTATCGACATTGGTGCACACCAAGTCAAAGGCCCGGCAGCAATAGCAACGCGAAGGCAACATCACCATTCAAAAATGCAAGCAGTAGTCAGACCAACATTAGGAATGAAAGATCCTTTGTCCCAACACAGAAGGCCGAAGGACATCAGAACCCCCGACCTTGGTCCTGAATGCGGCTGGCACCCCCTGCGAGAGATACCATACCAGATCCTGATGACTCCCACACCACGAACTGTGCGAATGAAAGACCAACTTGTCCACACCCAACACACACTTGTCCCTGCTTGGGGTACACCTGCTCTGGATGCCCCTGACACATAAGTAAGAAAAAACCCATACGCACAAACGTTGCACACAAATACGACTCATTGCTCCGAGCAGTGGCAGACCATCCACATGACTGCCGCCTGTCAGAAGAGTGCCGGTGCCACGAGACCAACAAAGGCAATGGCTGGCAATACCTGGCACATGCACAACCCCTGTCACGTGGAACCGTACCGTGCACGAATGCTGCATCTGTTGGGATCACTGCCACTGGCAGTGTTGTGCATCAGTTACCGTCTGAGTTTCCGGCTTGCGTACGTCACTTGTGTCCAGCCCTGGTTCCACTGTCGAACATGCACATTCGAGTGGCCCTTGGATGTTTGTCTATCCAACACAACGGTAGCCGAACTGGATTATGACATGTGTGTGTGCCCCCTATTGGCCCACGAAGGATGGCTGTGTCTTTGGTACCAGAGCAGATATGGCAGTCCATGTCGGGGGCCAGGTGTATGTCACAGAGTGTTTCGGGGGACATTGGGAGGTGTTGTTCCAGGGCATGATGCAGAGTGCACAACCAGGCAGGGACAGGCCATATGGCGGGGACTGATGCTACTGCCTCCTTCCTCACACAGTCATTATTCTCGACATCTTACTCCTCTGAGACGTCTTCTGTGTCCGGTGTGTCAGGTTTGTGTGGTGGTGTTATGGCTGCGTCACTGTGTGCCACTGACAGATCAGGGGTCGGAGATGTGTGTGTCGAGCTTCCTGCAGCAGTCATCTGGTACAGGCTCAGTGGCAGCAATGGCAAGATGAGGATCCACAAGGCATGGAAGATCGCAGCTACATCTCGCTGGTGTTCAGCAGTGGCATCCATACTTCCAGCCTGCATCTGCTCCATGGTCTCCATTGTCCTCTGCATCTGTGCCAACTCTGTGCTGTCATCGCTGGAGCCTGTCTACCTAGAAAGTTCTCTTATCCAGGTAATGGACCCAGCGAGGTCAGCCAAGGATTGTTGTTGAGCATGGTGCGGACAGTGGGTGTCTGTTCAGGACTGTAGGTGCTCCCTGATGGGACCCAGGCACCCACGTATGTCATCGAGTTTGTCTGCCATGAGGTCAAAACCCATCCGCAGCTGATCTGCCACTTTCTCCTGGCACCCTAACACACGGCGTTGGAAATCCATGTGTTGGTCTTGGGGGTCCTGGGAGCCAGCCGTGGTGGTGTGTGCTTCCTGCTGTGTGGGCTGTGCAGGTGGTGGGGTGACCGAGATGCAGCTGGGCTGCCCTGCTCCTGGGGGTGGGGTGCGGAGGCTGTCCACGAGCCGTTGGAGGGTGTCTGTGCAAATGGGCAGGGTGTCCTCTTCATCATCACTGAAGAGCTGTGTGGTCTGCTCTGCAGGAGGTGTTGATTAAACATAACATAACATAACATGTGTATTTGTAAAGCGCACATTCACCCAGAGGTCTCTTGGCGCTGAATAACAGATGTACCCAACTCAATGGTACTCATTTTATCGACCTCAGATGGATGAAAGGCTGAGTGGACCCGCCAGGATTTGAACCTGTGACCATGAGGTCGAACACAGGCCCCTGCAATGGATGCATTAGTCCACTGAGCCACCAGACCCGGTTGGTTGTCCTTCTGCAATGTAAAGCGGAGATGCAGGTTAACAGTGTGTTCCATGTATGTTGACGCATTGTAGATGTTCACATTCAGACTGCATGACGATGTACATTGTGACTGTTTGGGTGAAGCTGGCTATTTGGTGGGAAACAGTATACATTTCGACTACATGACGGATGTGTGGTTGTACTCGTACATTACCATCTCACAGTGTCAGGCATTGGCGGATGTGATTGGCCAGTTTCTATGCACGGGCGGCGCCATTTGTGTCCTCTGTCCTGTGGTGTAGGGGTTGCACTCTGTACCACATTGTCATCAGTGTTGGGGTACTGTGATTGCTATGTGTGTGTGCTGCATTGTTGCCTAATTGCCCCTGCAGCTCTGCTTTGGCGGACCCTTATCCCTTGGAGTCAGTGTGCATGTGACTTCTGTGCTTTTTGGGTAATGGGATGTTTGCGACTTGGGTCATTTGTGCGACTGGAGAAAATTTGTACTCTTGTGCATTGTGTGTCTGCTGATGTGTTTTTGACGTCATGGGTCGTAGGTACACGTGGATGTGTCAGGGTGTGACCTGCTCCTTTACGGATGTGGTCCACACTCAGCCACCTCAATGTCGTGTTGTGCGCCATGTCATATCTTGTGACTTCAGCCATGCTATTGGTCATGCAGTGTCACTTGCATTGTCAGTGTGGCTCACAGAGCCGCTGATTTCATGGATTGGGCACATGTGCATGGGTGGGTTGTGGCATTAGTGATATGGAGGGTGGCCCATTTGTGCACATTGTGGACGGGGGCCTACTTGGTGTTTCTATGTGTGCTGCAGTGTGCCAAGGGTATCAGGGACATGTTCCGCACTCATTGTGGGTCTGCAGTGTGCTGCACATGTTTGTGCATGTGTGCCATTGTGCCCATCTCCCCCCGTCCCCCCAGTCCCTGGTTGTTACTCACCCTGTTGCTGTTGGGTATCGCGCTGTATCCAGACCCCCGACTCCTTGCACTGTCTCCACACTGATGACTGTGGCCACCATTTCCTCCAGCTCATCCAGCTCCTCCTGTGGTGCCGGACTCCCACCTCCAGTCGCCTTTGCTGCCTTCATGTTGGCAGCGAGTTTCTGTTTGGTTTTGCTGTGCACTTCATGCCAGCGCCTCTTGACCTCCTCCATTGGCCTCCTGGACACTCCGACTGCATTCACGTTGGTGACAATGGACTGCCATATTTCCGTTTGTGTTGCCAATGACGCAGTGGAGGTGACGAACAGTTGTTGGTGGTGTTCTAACACCTCTGTGACGATGATCCGGTCTTCCTGCGGACTGAACCCCGTCTTCCTCTTCCTCTTCTCCTTGCCCTTCTCCTTGCACGGGGTTGCTGGCTGGTCCTCCGTGGGGCTTGTGGGGTTCGGGTTATCCTCTGCACTCGGTCCGTGTGCATCCATGGTGCTACGCAGTTTTATTTGGTTATGTCTTTTCTTTTTTTTGGTTTGCTTTTATAGTGCTTTTTCCCGCATGACGCGTGGGAATTTCAGGCCTGTAGCTGGTTGTCGCTGATTTTTGTATCGCATTTGGGGCATCGCAGGTTTTTTCGCGTTCGTGTTTCGCAATTTTTCTGCGTCGCGTTAATTTTTGGGCGGTCATTTGCCGCGTTATCCTGTCACTATCGCATGGTGCCGCCGGGTTGGGAATACCACGTTGACAGGGTGTTAGTTTCACGCGATGGGCTGCGATGTGAAGGGTTGCGTTAAGCAACTTTTGCGGAAGTTATCACACGTTCTTGTGAATATGCCCCCGGGTTTGTTATTCTAAATGGGCAATTCATATAATTCTGTTTTTAACCCCGTGAACTTCTGTAAGAACAAGGCGTCCCAAATTATCTCTATTTGTGAAGAAGCAAACTCAGACTTCCTTCTATTTTTTTATGGAAAAAAGGGGAAATTCTTACCTGATGTTTCACCTAGGGTGATGGTGCCTCCTCGAAAGGCTCCTCAACCACTTCTCCCTCCTGTGGTAAGAAAGAATTCCCCAAATCATTTTGGTCATGCCACAGGAATGATTTCCTGTTCTGGTACTTTTGGGAGACAAGAAAGAATGGTTGGCCAGTTGAGTGCCGCCTACCTCTCCCAATTCCACCCAAAAACTTTTGGCCAAATACCTTTGCTTTTCCAAATAGAAGAATGTGGTGATGAATCTACTGAGTTCTTTAATGAAGGGGTCACCAGAGAGACCTCCTTCTGCTACCGGACCAGCCTCAGTGGTCAGCAATGGTCAGCAATGCACCCAGTTTCGGGTATATTTTAATTAGTAGAGACTGGAGACTCTCATTTATAATGCTCATTTCACACTCCCAAGGTCATACACTGCCCTCTGAGCCCACCCAGACAAAATATCTGGGGAAATAAAATTGCAGTCTTCTTGGCCTCTTCTGCGATATCTAGGATCTTCATTAGTGGTCCCACCAAGTCTAACAGCGTGTGCTGGCAAGCTTGCCAGGATCGATCTGTCCCAATCTAGTAATAAATATTGCTATTTTGCAATCTATCTCTGGGGTTAATGCCACTATGCCTTCCAAAGAAGGTCTCGGACATTCCGCTTTGAGACGTCCCTTGATGTCCTTATCAAACGGCTTCCTTATTCTGCTGTTCACGTATTCAGCCATGTAAGCCATCGGGGCCTACTCTGAAGACCTTGGGTGACAAATATCCGCTGGGTCCAGCATAGCCAGCAGTTCCTTCACTCCAGTTATACCCTTGTTAGTGCTATTCCCCCACTCTGGGCGTTTGGCATCTGTCTCCAGTTGCCATGGTCTTCTGGGATCTAGATCCCAGTCCTCATCCTGCTCAAGATCCTCCAGTTCCTCCCCATCCTTTAGGTCTCCAAAATGGGAAGAATCTTCATCCTCTAGGAGGGCATTTCCTGGGTGTTGACTATACCCAGCTCTTTCCAAGGCATTAGCATGCCTTTTCAGGAAAACGTACCATAGAGAATGAAAGGCATCTGAGGGGAAGAGAAGATTTGGGGCTTTTGGCCTTAACCTTATTTTGTGCTTTCTTGGATCCCTGGTGTTCCCAAGTGAGTCTTCACTCTTCTCTTATATGGATGGTCATGTTATGCTCTCCCACGAGGAGAAAAACCTGTCTGCACATGGGCTCCAAGGCGGAAGAAACCACCCTATGCAGTGATGCAACTCTGGCATCCACAAATTCCAAATTCATCATTTAAAGGAAGGAAAGATTGACCCTCACTCACTCTCTGGATGACTCATCTCAGCCAGCACCTGCCATGATGATCAGATGAAATATCATTTTTTACACTGACTTGATCACTAAAGGGGCTTTAACTCCTTATGCTTTTGGGTTCCTCTCTTGGGCTTTGCCCTTAAATTGGCCCTGAATTAACCCAGTCACCCTATGATATGGTAATCACTCGTATCTTACTCATGCACTGTATAGGTTTCACACCATACAAACCCTTCTTCAAGTAAAGGGGGAAAGGTGAACAAACTTCTCAAGCTCCATGATTCATAGATATTCCCTGGGGTCCAGTACATTTATCTGCACATTGATGCTGCATCTCTTGTGGAAGCAAAGATCAAAAAGACGTGTCAGAGCCAGCCGCTCCTATTACCACACCACCTGGTGGTCCAAGTGGAGTACCACACCTCTGCTCAGCAGTGTTGAAAATCTTTATTCTGAGATGCAGCTCCCCGTAGCTGTCATTGGCTCTGTGTCAATGCAGCAGCCTGGAATCAATAAATCCCAAGCAGCCAGCCCCTTGCTGGCGCTTTGTTGACACCCACTCCTACAAGCGTTCACACTAACAGTGCAAACACTGCGAAGAAAATGTTCAATCAAAAGCCATCAGTCTACCCGACACACGCGAGTACACTAATTCCTCCTAACATCTACTAACATACTGTCACAATACAATAATTGTTGATCCACATCCATATAAAACATTTCCGCAGAAAAGTACTTAACTGGCTGCTGAGCAGCAAAGAAAGAGGAAGTGCTTTTCTTGAGGACTGATGTACATTAATTGACAGATGTTGATTCTAGCCTTGTTTGTTTAAAAAAAACCCATGGAATAGGCAGTCCTGATATTGTTTATGGCAATGTGTTATTGGTTGGACTGCTGAGCAATAAATAAACAAAGGAAATGGATAATCTGAGCCTCCTGTCCTGAGATAGAATCATTCATTTTGCATTCCAACATTTTAACCTTCTGACTTATATAAATGATATAAAGGGGGCTTCTCTGGGATTTAACTGTCTGTATTAAACTAGGATCCTTTGTAGTTTGTGGTCATCGAAACGGTCAACTGCACAGGACAATACTCTATATGTGATGGCCCTAGTAGTGAGTGTTTGATTTGCTCAAGCGCTCCGTCCATCATCCCCTTTGGTATCGCCTAGTAGTGAAAGCACACACAACACTCTCACCATTTGTAATATAAAATCCCAATCCTAATATAGATAACCAAAACATGCAAATTAGGAATCGGAGCCAAAAGCTTTAAAACAAAGCTTAAGTCAGGTTACCTGCAATCTAAGCACACTCTGGATTGTGGATAACCTGATTTTATGGCTTTCGGGTACTACAACTAGGCCTACCCTAATATCCTGCAGGACCTCCCAGTGGCCTGAAATAATCAGAAGCAGTCTTGCAGTTCATTACCAATTGCAGTCAATAAGCTTGAACGTGTTTTTGCCTTCATCTATAACTGAAAGGGAACAAAGTACATGCGGGAACACTTAAGTGCATAGCAAAACACTTACGATGAAGAAAGAGGCAATCAATGTTTAGCACTCTGTATGAAATTGGGTTACTGGTTGGGGGGGGGGTGAAACCCTACTCAAGCAGCAGCCACAACCCTTCTCAGGGTGGAGTCACAAGTAAACCACAAATTAACCTGTGTTCAACCCTCTGATAGCTTGGCACAGTGTAGTGAGGATCAACTTAGAGGCAATTTTTCAAGTATTTATGCAGCACTTCAACAGGTAGTAATGTGAAAACACAACATAAAAAGAATCCAACACCAAATTAGAACAATAGCGTCAATTTTAATAAATAAATCAAGACCAAGATGACAAAAATCCGACAAAAATGATGCGAAAAACCACAAAGCACCCACTGTGGTTATCTTGTTCCACCAAACAGGGACTAAGTCACAAGTTCAGGCCAACTGTGATGGAGTGCCAGCCGGCTACAGGGACCCACTTAGGGCCATCGAACACAGTACCTTAATCCTGGTTGCGAAGAGATGTAAAGTCCTGAGTTGAGGATGCATTGCACAGCAGTGGCAATGCGAGGTCCGGGCAAGGAGATGCGTCGGGCAGTGGCAGTTCCGGAGAGATGTGAAGTGCTATTTCCTTGCATGAAGATGCATTGTGCAGCGACGGTTCCAATGGGCTGCGATGGGCAATGCAAAGTCCTTATGTTGGGGAAGTCTGTGCAGCAGAAGATATGCGTCAGTCTATGGGTGATGCATCGAACACCAGAGGCGATGTGCCAGTTCTGCAGGAGTTAAACCATGGAGGAGATGCGTTGATTCTGCAGAATCTACAGATGGGGTGCCAGACTACCTTTAAACCAACTTCCAAGGGTCCAGGATCAGGGTGGCATGACTTGGGAGGGCAGGACTCACAGATGGCAGAGTCCAGGTTCTGGATTCAAGGTTGTTGGGAGCCTGTTCTGCCTTTGAGGTTTCTGATCAGGAGGCCAGCCAGCTAGCCCATGGAGTTACTCTGGGGTCCTAGATTTAGAGATGGAAGTCCAGTCCTTCTCAGCCAGGCAAGAGGGTATTAGGGCACAGGTCAGCACAGCGGGGCAACAGTCCTTCTGAGGAGCAGTCCAGCAGAGTGGCAGTCCTTTCAGCAGCACAGCAATCCTTCTTCCTGGCAGAGACCACAGTGTACTGAAGAGCTGGGTGTAAGGGTCCAATATCCATATCGGTAACAAACTTGGAAGTAGAGGAAGCTTCTAGATGTCCCCCCCCCCAATGAGGTGTCAGGCATCCCCTTCCTTCCTGTCCTGGCCCCAGGTTGTATGGGGTTACAAAAGCCCAGTGTAAAACCCTTTCTGAGAGTGCTCAGGCTGAGCCTTTGTGATGTGCAAGTGTGCTAGGTGACAGCTCCTCCACCATGTTAACTCAGAGTGGCCCATCGTGCCAACACCTAGCTTCCCTTTGTCTCACTGCCTGGGAGCAATACACAAGCACCACCTGTCAGCTACACCTAGTCATGTGACCCAGAAACAGGCTACAAGCACCAAATGGTTAGGACAAGATAATGCCAACTTTCTAAAAGTGGCATTTTCAAAATTGTGACTAAAAATTTGACTTTACCATTAAAAAGGGCATTTAATTATAATTCTTTGGACTCCAAACTCGACCTCTCTACCTGCTTCTAATGGAAAATTATCACTTATTAAATATAATAAGGTAACCCAATGTTATCCTATGGGAGAGGTAGACCTTGCAGTAGTGAAAAACAAATTTAAGAGTTTGTTACTACTAGGACATGTAAAACTTAAAAGTATATGTCCAACTTTTTAAATACACTGTACCCTACCCTCTGGGCTGTTCAGGGACTACGCTCACGGTGACATATTTGTATTAAACAGGAAGGTTTGGGCCTGGCAAAAGCTGTATTTTGCGAGGTCGACATGGCAGTTTAAAAACTGCACACACCGGCTGCAATGGCAGGACTGAGACATGTTTAAAGGGCTACTTAAGTGGGTGGCACAATTAGTGCTGCAGGACCATTAGCAACATATAATTTACAAAACCTGGGAAAATGTAGCACCACTTTATTAGGGACTTACAAGTAAATTAAATATGCAATTTGGGTGCATACCAATTCTACCTTGTTTAAAGGAGAGAGCGCAAGCACTTTAGCACTGGTTAGCAGTAGTAAAGTGTGCTGAGTCCTAATGCCAGCAAAAACAAAGTCAGCAAAACAGGAGGGTTGAAGGCAAAAAGTTAGAGGAGAACCACACCAAGGATGCTAGGTCAAATTTGCTCTCACTCAAAGGGCGCTAAAGAGTCCTAAACAGCACTATCCACCAGCTACTCCTCTGTTAGTGAATTCTTTGTGCTTGACCACAAGCACTGTCGGAGGGCTCCGTTATTGCTTCACAAGTTCAGAATGGCAGTCATCCGAATCTGTTAAGGAGAATTTAGCTCTGACCAATGGAGAGAGTGTTCTCCTTAGAGAACAGTTTCTAATTTATTCATGAAGTTACAGGATCATAGGTTGCCTTAGTTAAATCTGTTCGTAGAGGCAAACTTCTTTCATTTTTAATGGCAATTTCCATGTTGCTTTATCAGACCTGCCCAGGCCCAGGCTTACCCTGCAGCCTCAGTGTAGATTTGAGCCTTGAACAAACACAGTTACCACTGTGTAGACCAAGTATGCTTGCGACACAGGTAGTGACTCTTCTTAGGATAAGGGCCCCAACCAAGTCCACTGATCATAGCCTTGGTCTCTCCCATGGCTCCCTCCCTCTGGCGGGCCTAGCTCGTAGTTTGGTTGATCTATGGTATTATTCTCCTCAGTGCACTTTACATGATAGGGTTTGGTTTGTAATAGTGTGGGCCCATCTGCCTGTGACGTGCCTACACCTTGAAAGTCTGTACTTAGTTTTCATGGCAAGAGAATGGTCACTCTCCTTTCTGAACCAAGTTATGATGTGGAGAGACTGCTTCTTCCACAATGTTAGGAAAATCTACCATGGACAACCATGAGGCCTGGTGCAGCCTGGGCATCTTCTTAGTGCTGCAGGTCAGGGATGCAGCAACCAGTAGATGGTCCCATCATGCCTTGGTTCCTATTCACCCCTCAGGTCACATTGAAGGAGGCAGACAGGAGGATCGACCGCAGCCTTCATGTTTCTGCATTAAAATATAGAGTACAACAGGCTTCATCCAGTGGTGGCCGGCATGGCTCACGGGTGGCGGGCCGGGAGCGCGGTAAGGAGAGGGGAAGGGGGCGCGCGGGGGTGCGGGTTACAATGTAAAAAAAAAACACTTACCTTGCCGCTGGGTCCCGTGTCTCTGCTCCTGCTCTCCTCTCAATGCAGCGTTGTGATTGGTCTGAGCGCCGTGACATGGTGCTCAGCCAGGAGTTGGAGGGGTGGGCATGTTCTCCATGCAGGCTGTAATGCAGCCTGCATGGAGAACAGGGAAGTGCGCATGACTGTTTTGGGCGGCCCAAGATGGCCGACTAAACGGTCATTGCGCACTTAGGAGTGGGCAAACCACTCCTTCCCTGCTCTGCAGCCCCACCCGGCCCCCTCACGCAAAGCTGCTGCAGCCGGAGGACAAAATAAAATGATAATAACATTAGTTATATCATTTTATTTTTCCTTTCTTTTACTGCTGCAGAGCAGTGGGGCGATGCTCCTCCGTCTTAGCGGAGAAGCCGCCACTGGCTTCATCATACGCTGGCTGTAGCATTACCTGGCTACTCCCTTTGAGGGAGGAGAAGAAGAGAGCCACCAAGGCCCTGGCAGCGGAGCAATGTTGAAAGGAGGAACTTCATGGGCTGGTACTTACCTTGGCACCCGCTAGCCCTAATCGCAGCTGAAAGAATGAAGCTGCGTACATTGCTTCTCTAGCTTGACATGTGCAGTATTTACGCATTTGTAATGTTTGTTGTGTCTGACGCAACATGTGTAGTCATTAGTGCACATTCTTGTGTGACACACAAAATATCAGCTGTCTTAGTGTTACTGTCCACGCACTCAGGGTCGGACCGACCTATAGGGCAATGTGGCAGGTGCAGAATGGCTGGCCTGAAAAGTCAGTGTGTTGGCCTATTTTATAGCTGTTTGTGGTTCTGTTTTAAGGTATTTCTGTGACAGTTTTGCTGTAGATTTCAATCAGATTACATCAACCAAGCACAGCATTTTCCTATAGCTTGCAAAAATACTTATACAACGTGTCTTTACAAGGTTAAAACTGCCTCGCTTTGGAAATGTGGACCACTTTTTAGGTATCTGGCTCACTAATGGAGGGCACTTTTTGTGCCTGTTTTCTGTCCCAGTGAGACTCTGTACCGGGGACGCTTTTATTGTTGGTGCCCAGGCCTATTTTCTGTTCCAGTCCGACCCTGAATACATTTTTCTGTCACAAATGTGCTGCAAGCCCAGCGTGCGCCATGGTATGATTTCATAGAATGAGATCAGTGTTTTTCCAGAAAGTACTGAATTATATGGTTTAGTAATGTGCCGACTTTGATCCATTGTTTTTTTTTGTCTTGTGTTTGCCGACGCAATGAAGTTCACGATTTCACTTCAAGATAACTAAAAGCCATTGAAAGATAAGATATCGAAAAGAGTAGCCCGACACTGAAAGTGACAAAGGCAGCCATTTGGAAAGACTCCGGTGATGTCAGTTCCTTCTGATCAAGGGAGTAGCCAGAAAATTAAATTACCACCCCCCCCCCACTTTGAACCAAAGCTCTAACGACACCGAATTAGAGAAACAGTACGCCCGACATTTCCTAGATTAGTCCTTTTCATGTGTACATCCCCTAATCTATCCATTCATCTTCCCACCCTTCCATCCACTCATTCTTTGATCCTTTACCCCATCCTTTTATTAGTCCAACAATCCACTGACATTCCTTCCATTCATCAGTTCACTCATTCATTCATGCATCCTTTCATCCATCCACTCTTTCAAATATCTACCCATTAATACTTTCAGCATTCCATCCATCCCTCCATCTAATGGCCATTTCCTTCACACATCGATCAATCCTTCCTTTCACTCTTCCATCCTTTCATCCAACCTTCCATCCACCCATCCATCCTTTTATCTTTCCGTCCAACCTTTCATTAATTAATCCTTTCACCCCTCCGTCCAACCTTTCAACTATTCATCCCTGCGCACTTTCTTTGTTGTTTTTACTCTTCCTTCCTTTCACTTCTTCTTTCACCTTTCCTTCCATATTTCCACCCTAACTCGTTTCCTTACTTTCCCCTTTCCTTTCGCCCTGCACGGCGTTCTCGTTTCCAGTTTCTAGCTACAATGTTTTTTTCTTTTCTCAAACTATTTTTTCAAATTATTTTTTCATGCATGATGATTAGGTTAAGCACAGAATCAATATTTAGTGGAGGCCATTGAGTGCAGTGGCTACCCCCACTTAAGCTGCTTCTGATGCAACACTGCCCGTGTCCAGCATCACTGGCCATTGCTGATGTGATGGTTATACATAATAGCAGGAGTGAGAGGAATTTTATTAGACTGCCATATGTCCTCACCAAACCACGTTCTAGACCAACAAAAGTAAACAAAAGTGTAACATCTAACAGCGATTGTTTGTCAGTCCTTCTTTGTTTCAACTACTGTGTAGTCCTACAATATCCCCAAGAGGAATGTTTATTTATTTATTTTTGTTTATGGAGTTTTTATAAAGCGCACACATAGTCAGAGGAGTCTCTTGGCGCTGAAGCAGCTGCATAGCAAACAATGTAATGCATGAGCTGTACGAAGTGAAAAGCCAGGTCTTTAAAGCTTCTCTAAAAGATCGGAGGGTAGACTGAGCACTGGCATCAGGAGGAATTTAGTTCCAGAGATTAGCTCTCTGGTGCCCAAATGCTCTACCCCTACATTTCAGGTATTTAAGATGGGGTATTTTCGAAAATGTTTTTAGGATTGCAGGGCCATCTTAAGAGTAAATGTTTTGAATTTCCTGGTTAGAAATTGGAGAGGGAGCAGTGCCTTGAAACATTTCAAGCATGGTACATGATAATACATGTAGCTTTTATTTGGATTAGTTTTCTTGTCGAGAGAAAGTGGAGCTGCTTCATCTGGTCAGAAATTGAGTCAATGTATTTCTAGATTGATTTTTTTTAGATTGAAAAGGACTCCAATCACTGCATTCCGGATCTTTTGTAGTTTGTTTAGGTAGTATTGGTATAGGCCCAGAGAGGCCAAGTTACTAAAATAGATTCATACTTGGACAGAATTATCTCGGGAAGGTGAGAAATGGGAGTAACCGACGCATGGGACAGATATACAACAGACAAGAGTTACATACTATATCAATTTGCTTGTCATGATTTAGCTTAGAGTCAATGATGACCCCTAAATTGCATATAGCTGATCAATCTCCCAAATTTGATGCCCATCTATTTACCTACCAGGCCGGGCACTATAAGGGGAGGAAATGGTGCGAGCGCGCAGATGACCTGGGGACAGAGCACCCTTAGTACAGACTAAGTTCAGCTCCAATCAGTAAGAGGACTAGCGGCAGCATTTTTAAATATTTCTATTTTAGTACCTGTGACTTGTTTTTATATGCGGCGAACTTCCGATTTAAAAAAAAAGTTTTTTGCACTTGTTATATTGCACTTGACTAGCGCACACAGCACCCACCTTAAAGAAGTGGAACAGCACCTTGGCGCCCTGTGATCCCCCCGGTCCACCGCAGTCATTAGCGGGCTGTTTGTTGTGGAGGGAGATCCCGGGGAACAGTCTTCTCTCTGAGGTGACTCACTTCCTGGCAGGGCCACGTAGAACCGCCATCTTGGTTAGGTTAGCGGTCTAGTTTTTCCGCTACCTACCAGGCCGGGCACTATAAGGGGAGGAAATGGCGCGAGCGCGCAGCGGGCGCGCCACCAGCGCGCCAAAGGCGCGCCAAAGGCAAGCCCGTCTGCGCCCGTCCGCACCTCAGCCACGCCTAGTGCCAGAACCCCTGGCTCTGGTACTTTAGAACCCACCAACACCATCAGTTATTCCCGTGAGGAACTATTGGCCTTAAGACAATGTGATACCACTGACACAGTCAGTTGGTCACCCGAAAGTATGACATTCTCGGGTACCATGACACCGATGCCCACAGACTTAACCCAGTCCCTCCCAATAAGTAAAATATAATCAACTGTCTACTCCTAAATACCAGATCTCTGGTGAAACATCAACTAGAGTTCCATGATCTTGCCTTGACACTAAACATAGATGTAGCTTTTCTAACAGAGACGTGGGCAGACAATAGCACTGGCCCCGACATAGTTGCAGCTACACCTCCTGGTTACGCCATTTTTAGATCAGACAGGCAACTTAAAAGGGGTGGGGGCCTGGCGATTTTATATCGAGATAATTATAAGGCCAGATTCGAACCACTACATACAGTAGATTTCGAAGCTATGACCTTCTCCATTGAACCATCTGACTCACTTGCCCTCAAAGGAATTCTGGTGTATCGACCTCCTGGAGACAGGAATAGCTTCATAGATAAAATCTGCTCCATTATGGAAGCCTTAATCATTAATGAAAAATGTATGGTGTTGGGAGATTTTAACTTCCACTTAGAAAACATAGAAGATCCAAATTCATTTAAACATATTGACCTAATGGACTCATTTGGACTGCCTCTAGTTAGCAAAGGTCCGACACACAAAGCCGGCCATATGCTGGATGGCATATTCTCCAACTGGGAGAATCTTGTGATATCTCCATCCGTTCCATTAACCTGGTCAGACCATTGGGTGGTCAACTGGTCAATGATGGCCATAACATCAGTACAGTACAGACCAACTGTACAACATACTACCAGTAGAGCCTGGCATAAAATCCAGCCAGATGTACTTGCTAAGGCGATTGCCGCTACCCCTTGCCAACTGGAGCAGGATGCAGCAGCAGATCACAACATCGAAATTCTCTCTCGCTGGCTTAACACGGCATTGGATACAATAACACCCATCTCCAGTAAAGCAATAAAAAGGAAATTGTCCCAACCCTGGTACAATGAGAACTTGAGATTATCCAGACAGGAATGTCGTAGACAGGAACAAAGATGGAGAAGAAATTATATGGCAGAGGAGAAAATCGCATATAAAGTTAAACTTGCAAAACATAAAAAAGACATCATAAAAGCCAAAACAGACTATTTTACCGAACACATAAAAAATGCCTGTGATACCAATAAAACCCTATTTTCGGTTATCAACAAGCTGGTCAAACCTAATAAGGTCAGTCATATGGAATCAAATCAGGATTTCTGTAACTTACTAGCGAATTCCTTTCAAAAGAAGGTGACTAACATCTACGATAAATTTGCTAGCATCAACATTCAGAGCAAGCATACACTTAGCCTTAAAAAGATATAGCCAACCTTCTCGAATTCAGGAATCCTTCCGACGACCAACTAATAGACCTCATCTTATCAATTAAGTCGGGCTCTCCACACGACCCCTGCCCGCCTAACATAATGCACCTGATACCCGCACAACTGGCAGCATATCTGGGCTTTATCAATTATTACAGTATTCGCCAGCGGTATTTTTCCCGCTCAATGGAAACGCACCTCCATTCTCCCCCTTTTATAAAAAGATAATCTCGATAGCTCAGTACCCGGTAACTATCGTCCTATTGCAAGGCTCCCTTTTGCTGCCAAATGCACTGAAAAATCAATGAACAAACAAATCACTGAACATATTGAATCCAATTCACTATTGGATGAAACACAACACGGCTTCAGGAAGCATCATAGCACTGAGTCGGCCCTAATTACAGCCACAGAAGATATCCGTGTAATCTTAGACGGAGGAGGAACAGCCGCGCTGGTGCTGCTTGACCTCTCAGCGGCCTTTGATACGGTCAGCCATGATATCCTGGCTGACCGTCTGCAGGAAGCAGGCATAAAAGGCACCGCACTCAAACTCTTAAAATCATTCCTAACCAATCGGCAATTAAATGTAGCAATGGGGTCAGCAATCTCCAAACAGTTCTCCCTACCATGTGGAGTCCCTCAGGGCTCTGCCCTGAGCCCCACGCTTTTAATCTATATGTTGCGCCGTTAGCCTTGATAATAAAAGAAGCAGGGTTCGCCCTAGCTTCCTATGCCGATGACACACAGATTGTGGTGTCTTTAACAAATGGAGGAAAGTACCCGGGCGAGGCTTTTAAGATCTGTATGAAGAATGTGAGTGACTGGATGGATGGCAACTGTTTGAAGTTGAACGCGTCTAAGATGGAGGTTATCATTTTTGGTAATAAACCCTCCCTCTGGACACCTGACTGGTGGCCACCAGTACTTGATGCGCTGCCTGTACCCTCCACTAAAATTAAGGATTTGGGCATCATCATTGATAAAGAACTCAAATTCAAGGACCAAGTCAGTAAAGTCACATACATTTCCTTTTGTGCTATAAGATTAATCAACAAAATTAAGAAATATATACCAGAGGAACTCCTAAAAACAGTGACTCTGGCTTTGGTCCTCTCCCGTCTAGATTATTGCAATAGTCTCTATCTTACCATTAATTCAGGCCTAATTAACAGGCTGCAGATAGTACAAAACGCGGCAGCACGTCTTATTTTAAAAATTCCCAAAAATGTATCGGCGAGAGAAGCCATAAAAAAATTACACTGGCTTCCAGTCAGGCAGAGATGTAAATTTAAAGTCCTTTGCCTGGCTTTTAAATCATTACACAACCAAGGACCAATACAATTTAGGAACAAACTAAAATGGTATGTGTGAGAAGTTGGCCTGGTATATGCTGTTCACTAATTAAAGTGGACACCTTGCACCAGGGCAAATCGACTCTTATGGTAGATAGGTTTAAGACAACCTTTTAAAGAAAGCTATCCTAGTGGTAGCTGTGGAGAGCAGCCTTCAGGCTAAGTCTTGAAGGAATGTAAAGCAGCTTGTTTTACCATATAATCTCTTGAATCACCAAATGAAAAGACACCACACAGGTATATATATCAAATATATATGTATTTATTTCTAAATAACTCTCTACTAATCTCTTTATGAGATTAGAAGGCAAACATATGCACAAATCAACGTTTCACAATAAGTTAAGCACAAAATATGGCTGGGGCCCTAGGGGCGTACCAGACCATATACTAAAAAAGGGACTTAGCAACAACGACTTGCAGGGAGACAAGGCCTAGGGCCTTCAGAAGTGTTGGGGCCTCACGAAACCACCCAAGGCAGGTAAGTAAAGGACCCACGGGGGACGCGTGCAGTGTGGATACACAGGCGCGGATCGCCGTTAACTTCAATGGGGCAAGTCGCGGTTGGAAATTAAGAGTTCTAGGATACTTCGGGAGAACCTACAAGCAAGTCACTTACAGGGTAAGTAGTTCTAGGGCCCACACCCACAGGAGCACCGTAGTGCTGGAGTTACCTCACCCAGGGAAGCCGGGTGCATAGGGGTCCTTTGGTGTCGGGTCGCGGCGTCGTTTTCAATGGCGAACAAAGAAGACTTGCTGCTTGCGGGAGCTGAAGAAGTGTCCGGTGGAATCCAAGCCTGGATTCTGAAGAAGGATGACCTGAAAGCAGAGGGGACAGTGTTCAAAGTCACTTGGCAGTGACTCGGGGCAAGGAAGATGGATGCCCACCTTCGTCGGTTGATTCAGGTCGGTTGCAGGTGCCTTGACTCTTCAGCCACGAGGTCCAGGAGGCGTCGACGACGAACAGGAGCTGGATTCTGGGTGTCCCACGAAGTCTGCAGCTTACTGCAGTGTCGGCAACTCGATCGGAGCCAACAAGCCTTGGCAACAGCAAGTCTCGGGAGATAAAGAAAAGTCGATGGCACAGACCAGCAAGGTCTGAGGGACTCACCCAGCAAGGGTAAGTCAGGGCAGGCCTGGAGCAACCAGGGGAGCCCTTTGGTTTCTTTAAGAAGTCTTCTGGAGACCCACGAGCCGGCTGGCAAGGGATCGCGAAGACACCTCGGGCAGAATCACTCAACAGGGGCCCACGGTCACTCGGGATGGTGTAGGCCTCTGATCTTCGGAGGGATTTCTGCTAGAGGTCGGGACCATACGTGGTCCAAAGCACAAGTTCGTGGAACGTTGTGAAGGGGTTGCACTCGACAATAGTGCACGGTACCCAGGGGTCGCGGTTCCTCGTCACTCGTGGGGTCCACTTGCCTCAGCTTCGCTGGGGACTCACGATGGCCTTGGAGAAGTCAGGAAATCCACTTCTTGGGCTGCAGGGACTTCGGACTCCGGCGGGAGCGGCGTAGTTTGCGACCGTCGTTGTCGTTTTTGGTGCCTGCCAAGCAGGGGAGTCACTCCTTGACTCCAAGGGAGATTCTTCTGTCTTCCAAAGGTAGTGGAACGTCGAAGGGCCAGGATTCTTCTGTAGAGCATCGTCCAGGGGTTATCTGCTTTGCAATGGCAAGGTTCCCCCTCTTATACTAAAAAGAGGGGATGGACTAGCTCTATGACCCCACCTATGGGAGGGTCAAGGGAGGGGTGGCTACACCCACTTCCCTTTGTCCAGTTTCGCGCCAGAGCAGGGGCAGGTAGCCCCTGAGCTGGTTTGAACTGGCATATGCACAGAGGAGCCTTTTGCTCCCCCAGTGCAGGACTTCAAAGCACTCTCAGAGTGCACCCACCCAGCCCCAATACACATTATCCTGTCTGGGGAGGTGGTCACACCTCCCTGCAACAGGAAACCTATTGTCCAGGCCTCCCCTGCCGGAGTTTCGTCCAGCAGCAGGAGGCCAGACTTGTGTCTGTGGCAGCAGCATCCATTTTGTAATGCCAGGGCTTCAGAAAGAAGTTACCGGGTAAGCCAGAGTTAACATGTCTTTCCCTCTAGAAGGGTGGAATGCTACCCCCGCCGCCAGGATTGGCGGGGGGTAGTATTCCAAGATGTTTGACACCAAACACGACATGTTTAGGTGCAGCCATTCCAAAGTTAGCATTTTACCGCGAGGATATAATGCGCTTAAGAGTATATGGTCAGGCTGCACTACAAACAGCATCAGAGATGGTCTCCGAACGCTGCAGAGGGGCCCTGCTCATGCAGGGGCACCCTCTCACATAGGAACCATGCACTCTGCCTTTAGGATTGATAAGGCCTGCCTTAGGAGTGACTTATAGGTTTATATGTGTGTATGTATTTAGTGATATAGGTAACCTATATCACAGTAAGGAGTGCATGCACCACCCTACCCAGGCTGCAGTAGCAGACCTGTGGTGTCAGTTTGGATGGCCTTCCAGGGGTGGCATAATACATGCTGCAGCCCCTGGTAGGCCTCTGAGGTACCTATGCCCTTGGTACATAGTATACCATATACTAGGGACTTATAAGGGCACTCCAGATTCCAATCAGAGATGTGCCTAAGGCACATGGAAACCTTTTACAGAGAAAGCAGATAGACTGGGGCCCTGAATAGCAGGATCCCAGTCCAACTAAGTCATAAACCAGCAAAACACCATAAAAAAAGTGGGGGCAACCATATAGTCAGATTCCACCTTCCTACATAACCCCCCCAAACGAAAGGAGATAAGGCTAACCTTGGCCAGTTGAGCCTTCATTGACTAAGTGGTCATATAAGGAAGCACCTGCACTAGCATGGTTGCCCCCTGTCTTATGGTCCACTAAGCAATCCCTCACCCTAAGGGTATGAGAGGGTCTCCACCATGGGGAATCACTACCTGTGGTGTGCTTAGGTAAAGTACAAGGCTGGTGAGGTGTCTGAGTAGGGAAGTGAGGCCCTAGGAATGTTGGCCTCAGCTTCCTCAGATCACTGGTCACCATGTATGCCTGTCTTTCCATGACTGAGTTGCACTTTGCTCTAAGGGTCATCCTTTGGCTGCCTACAGCTGGGGATTGGGTCCCTTTGGATGGACTACTGGAGGGACATGGCAGGTTTGGAACCTTCTGGTCCCAGGTTTGCCCTTGCCTACCAGAGTCCTTCTGGGGGAGGTCCCTACATAAAGGTATGGGGGATCCCTCAGTGTGTAGAGGAATTTTCACCTGGCTAGGGCTACTAGACTGGGTGCCCCTAATCTGCTGATGGGGGGCTTCCTCTGGACAGGGGGCCCTGGGGGTCCACTGACCTCCCTGACCTCTGCAGCCCTGGGCTGACTGAGGCAGGGTAGAGAGGGGCAGGTTACCTGCTCCAGACGGGGTACCACCTTGGAAGGGTCCTCTGCCATCAGGGGTGTGGCCAGGCCAGGCCTGACTACCTCTGTGGCAGTTCCTTCACTAGGGGTAGGGTCAGTTCCCTGAGGAGGCTGACCCTTACCTACTGTCTGGGGGAAGAAGACTTTTCTTCAACCCTTGTGCTCTCTTTTGGGGGAGAGTGGGCCATTCTTTCAGGCTCCATCTCTCCAAATTCTTGGGCTGTGGCTGTGGCCATCACAGCCCCACTAACCTTTACAGGGACGCCCAACATCCTAAGATGGGTTTGGTGTTCCACTTCAGCCCAGGCTGAAATTTCCAGATCATTGCCCATCAGGCAATCTACAGGTAGGGTTGGGGACACTGCCACTCTTTTTGGGCCTGTGACCCCCTCCCAGCTGAGATTGACTATGGCCATGGGGTGATCTGTTCTGACTCCATCAATGTTGGTCACCTGGTATTTAAACTCAGGTAAAAGCTGGTGAGGGGGACTAGTTTCCCTGCCACCATGGTGACACTAGCCCCTGTGTCCCTAAATGCCACAGCTTTCTCACCATTAATTATTGGCTCCAATCTGTACCTGCCCAATGCTATGGGACCCATGGTAAAGGTGGCAAATCCTATACCACCATCAGAGTCAGAGGAGTCTGTTGAGGGGTCCCTGTCTAAACTAGGGCCCACCTCTGTTCCTCTTGCAAAAGCACCTAACTTTTTGGGTGCACTACTCCCAACTGGAGGATTACTACTGGTAGTACCAGGAGGGGTGGTAGTAGTTGTGGGAGGAACATTTTCTTTATTGCCAATCCTGGGGCAACTGGGATCAGTTTTCCAGTGCCCAGGCTTTTTACAGACATGGCAATAGGGTTTCTTTTCAGGAGAGGAAGGAGTTTGGGACCCACCCCCAGAAGAGGAATTTTGGGGCCCTGTAGGGGACTTATCCTTAGATGTATCCCCACCTTTCTCTTGGGACTTAGTAGAATCTTTCTTCTGGTCACCACCCTGATTTCTAGTTTTTACTCTGGTTCTGACCCACTTGTCTGCCTTCTTTCCCAATTCTTGGGGAGAGGTCAGATCAGAGTCCACCAGATACTGGTGCAAAAGCTGGTTTTGACAATTATTAAGGATCTGCTCCCTCATAATCAAATTGTACAATCCTAAAAAGTCCTGCACTTTGTTGCCATGTATCCAACCTTCCAGAGCCTTTGTAGCACAATCTACAAAATCAACCCAGTCTTGAGTCTGAGCTTTTTGGGTGTCTCTGAACTTCAACCTATACTGTTCAGTGGTTAGGCCAAACCCATCTATCAGAGCACTCTTCAAGACTGTGTAATTGTCAGCATCCTATTCTCTTACAGTGAGGAGCTTGTCTCTACCTTTGTCTGCAAAGGAGAGCCACAAGATTGCTGCCCACTGCCTCTGGGGGACCTTCTGAACTTTACAGGCCCTCTCCAGTGCAGTTATCCATTTGTGGATGTCATCCCCACTCTGGTAGGGAGGGACAATCTTGTTTAGGTTTCTATGGTCATAAGACCTGTCCCTATCTCTAGGGATATTGCTGCCACCATGGGACTCTAGTCCCAACTTTCTTCTCTCTCTGAGGAGATCTAGGGATTCCCTATCTAAAGCCAGTTGCTTTTTTCTGATTTCCAGCTGAGTTTCCTCATACCGGACCAGCCTGGCTCTCCTCTCATGAGAGGATTCCCTCCTGTGAGAGGAGACAGAGCTCCCTATAGAGGTGCCAGAGTGGTTAGACTCCTGAGAAGGAGATCTAGACTTCCTGGGCACACTCTTAATCCTTCCTGGGGGGACAAAGAGGGCATCATTTTGATCATCCTCATCATCATCCACAGGAGGGATTGGGTTTTCCAGGTCAGGGTCATTGTCACCCTCCTGGCCAGTTTCAGAGGGGGGCTGGGGGTATTGGTACCCCTGGCCTCCTCCTCTTCTTCTGCCCCACCCTCAGCTCCTACCCCTTCAGTCCCTACAGGCTTACTAAGGTCATAAGCCACCAACAACTCCTTGAGGTGTTGGGTGGTGGGGCTTTGGCCTGTCCTTATTTTCTCAAGTTGCATAAAGCTCTCAATTCCAAGAATGGGAGTGTATCATACTTGGAGGGTGGAAGCTCAATGGCTTCCTGCAAGGATTCTTTGGATCCTCCCCTTAAAGACATTCTAGTGTTGTGCAGTGTTGTACTACCTACACTAGTTTGTGGCCTACTGATCCTAGCTTGAGCTGTGGAAAGGGTGTGCTATCCCTTGGCACCCAGCTCTAAGTTCAGTAGAACTTATTGATACTAAGCTTGACTTTATATGTACCTTGAGTACCTATAATGGTTTTCAGTTAGTAATTCAAATAGAGATTTTCTGGTAAAACAATGGCAAGCTGGAATCCCACACGCTGCCCACCAATGTGAGAAGTTGGCCTGGTATATGCTGTTCACTAATTAAAGTGGACACCTTGCACCAGGGCAAATCGACTCTTATGGTAGATAGGTTTAAGACAACCTTTTAAAGAAAGCTATCCTAGTGGTAGCTGTGGAGAGCAGCCTTCAGGCTAAGTCTTGAAGGAATGTAAAGCAGCTTGTTTTACCATATAATCTCTTGAATCACCAAATGAAAAGACACCACACAGGTATATATATCAAATATATATGTATTTATTTCTAAATAACTCTCTACTAATCTCTTTATGAGATTAGAAGGCAAACATATGCACAAATTAACGTTTCACAATAAGTTAAGCACAAAATATGGCTGGGGCCCTAGGGGCGTACCAGACCATATACTAAAAAGGGACTTAGCAACAACGACTTGCAGGGAGACAAGGCCTAGGGCCTTCAGAAGTGCTGGGGCCTCACGAAACCACCCAAGGCAGGTAAGTAAAGGACCCACGGGGGACGCGTGCAGTGTGGATACACAGGCGCGGATCGCCGTTAACTTCAATGGGGCAAGTCGCGGTTGGAAATTAAGAGTTCTAGGATACTTCGGGAGAACCTACAAGCAAGTCACTTACAGGGTAAGTAGTTCTAGGGCCCACACCCACAGGAGTACCGTAGTGCTGGAGTTACCTCACCCAGGGAAGCCGGGTGCATAGGGGTCCTTTGGTGTCGGGTCGCGGCGTCGTTTTCAATGGCGAACAAAGAAGACTTGCTGCTTGCGGGAGCTGAAGAAGTGTCCGGTGGAATCCAAGCCTGGATTCTGAAGAAGGATGACCTGAAAGCAGAGGGGACAGTGTTCAAAGTCACTTGGCAGTGACTCGGGGCAAGGAAGATGGATGCCCACCTTCGTCGGTTGATTCAGGTCGGTTACAGGTGCCTTGACTCTTCAGCCACGAGGTCCAGGAGGCGTCGACGACGAACAGGAGCTGGATTCTGGTTGTCCCACGAAGTCTGCAGCTTACTGCGGTGTCGGCAACTCGATCGAAGCCAACAAGCCTTGGCAACAGCAAGTCTCGGGGAGATGAAGAAAAGTTGATGGCACAGACCAGCAAGGTCTGAGGGACTCACCCAGCAAGGGTAAGTCAGGGCAGGCCTGGAGCAACCAGGGTAGCTCTTTGGTTTCTTTAAGAAGTCTTCTGGGGACCCACGAGCCGGCTGGCAAGGGATCGCAAAGACACCTCGGGCGGAATCACTCAACAGGGGCCCACGGTCACTCGGGACAGTGTAGGCCTCTGATCTTCGGAGGGATTCCTGCTAGAGGTCGGGACCACACGTGGTCCAAAGCACAAGTTCGTGGAACGTTGTGAAGGGGTTGCACTCGACAATAGTGCACGGTACCCAGGGGTCGCGGTTCCTCGTCACTCGTGGGGTCCACTTGCCTCAGCTTCGCTGGGGACTCACAATGGCCTTGGAGAAGTCAGGAAATCCACTTCTTGGGCTGCAGGGACTTCGGACTCTGGCGGGAGCGGCGTAGTTTGCGACCGTCGTTGTCGTTTTTGGTGCCTGCCAAGCAGGGGAGTCACTCCTTGACTCCAAGGGAGATTCTTCTGTCTTCCAAAGGTAGTGGAACGTCGAAGGGCCAGGATTCTTCTGTAGAGCATCATCCAGGGGTTATCTGCTTTGCAATGGCAAGGTTCCCCCTCTTATACTAAAAGAGGGGATGGACTAGCTCTATGACCCCACCTATGGGAGGGTCAAGGGAGGGGTGGCTACACCCACTTCCCTTTGTCCAGTTTCGCGCCAGAGCAGGGGCAGGTAGCCCCTGAGCTGGTTTGAACTGGCATATGCACAGAGGAGCCTTTTGCTCCCCCAGTGCAGGACTTCAAAGCACTCTAAGAGTGCACCCACCCAGCCCCAATACACATTATCCTGTCTGGGGAGGTGGTCACACCTCCCTGCAACAGGAAACCTATTGTCCAGGCCTCCCCTGCCGGAGTTTCGTCCAGCAGCAGGAGGCCAGACTTGTGTCTGTGGCAGCAGCATCCATTTTGTGATGCCAGGGCTTCAGAAAGAAGTTACCGGGTAAGCCAGAGTTAACATGTCTTTCCCTCTAGAAGGGTGGAATGCTACCCCCGCCACCAGGATTGGCGGGGGGTAGTATTCCAAGATGTTTGACACCAAACACGACATGTTTAGGTGCAGCCATTCCAAAGTTAGCATTTTACTGCGAGGATATAATGCGCTTAAGAGTATATGGTCAGGCTGCACTACAAACAGCATCAGAGATGGTCTCCGAACGCTGCAGAGGGGCCCTGCTCATGCAGGGGCACCCTCTCACATAGGAACCATGCACTCTGCCTTTAGGATTGATAAGGCCTGCCTTAGGAGTGACTTATAGGTTTATATGTGTGTATGTATTTAGTGATATAGGTAACCTATATCACAGTAAGGAGTGCATGCACCACCCTACCCAGGCTGCAGTAGCAGACCTGTGGTGTCAGTTTGGATGGCCTTCCAGGGGTGGCATAATACATGCTGCAGCCCCTGGTAGGCCTCTGAGGTACCTATGCCCTTGGTACATAGTATACCATATACTAGGGACTTATAAGGGCACTCCAGATTCCAATCAGAGATGTGCCTAAGGCACATGGAAACCTTTTTACAGAGAAAGCAGATAGACTGGGGCCCTGAATAGCAGGATCCCAGTCCAACTAAGTCATAAACCAGCAAAACACCATAAAAAAAGTGGGGGCAACCATATAGTCAGATTCCACCTTCCTACAGTATGTCCCCAATAGAACCTTACGGTCAGGAATGGCCAGGAACATGGCAACCACCCCCTTTAAGAAGGCCACTTGGGGAGGTAGGAGCCTTTTTAGATCAGCAGCAACGCTGTGGAATACATTACCTATTACCCTAAAAACAGCACCCTCCTTGATGAGCTTCAGGAAAGGTCTGAAAACGTGGCTTTTCACACAGACCACCTGAAGGAACTTACCTGATCGCTACCTGTACTAATGTTCCTTTTGTTCTCAGTTTGTCTATAGCGCCAAGACGCCTCTGGGCATTAGCTGCGCTTTATAAATTTAATTTCAATTCAATTCAATTCAATTAACGTGCTGAAGATTGGCAGGATTTCACATTTTGATAGATTGAATTTAAGGAAATGTTGTTCGATATATGAAGTCATAGTTAATATCATGGCTGGACCCCAAGTTTAGGATCATGGGGGTTCTCTTTCTGATTGATCACTATTTACGAGTCCTCCATGTAGAGGTAAGAGATAACTTTAACCCTTTGCAGGAGTCCAGTCAGTGAATGGATATACAGAATTATAGAGCTTAGGAGTTGCAAGTTACTTGTAGGTATTTCTGTGAGTGTATGTGTGTACGAAAAGGTGTATGTATAGAGCATAAAAAGTATTAGAAGAAACTGGAGACGTGTAGTGGAGGGTCCCCATCATCCTGTCATGTGACCACCCTGAGCAGTCACTTCGGAGATCCCCATTTCTGCCTGTATTTACCTGGGGTTGAGCTGGATTGTACCCCATGCCCACTAAATACCAATCAGCAGTCTCTGGGTGCTTCCGAGAGTGATGTGGATGAAGGACACAGGGTGATGTATATAGTGGCACATGGTGATGTACAGTAAGAGGGACATGTAATGGTGCCCCATGTCACGTGTGGCACTATATCCCAGTTGTAGGATTGTTTACACCAGCGGGATTTTGCTTGGGCGCATTAGTTTTCTAATGACGTCTATAGCTTCTAAATGCTTGATCCTTCTTGTTTCATAAGCATTGCAGGACGGAGTGATTAAAAGGCTGTATTTTTGCACGGCAGGTTTCTTCTGCTTTTGTAATAAAGTTATGACATTAGATTTTGAATAGCAAACACAAGGAGATCATGGACGGAGCGCTGAAACTTTTAAGACACTCACCCACAAGTTGGCAGGGTAGGCCCAGACGTGGGTCCTTTGCTCACTTTGCCACTGGATTCAAGCTAGCCTGGCTGATGAGGGGTGTTACCCCGAAACCGGTCCCAGGATGCTTGTTTCCGGTCCAGAGAAGACCTGGCTTGGCAGTTCTGGCTGGACTGTTCCCATGAGGCACAGGGTCAAGACTGATTTGCATATGGCTGGGTCTGAACTGGGGTGGTGAAGTGAGCTAATAAACGATGATGGATTCAACCCAGATCTGTGACTGGGGGTGAGTGTCTGAAAAGTTTCAGTGCTCCGCCCATCATCTCTTTGTGTTTGCTTTGATTAGATTTTGGATGGCACCCAAAAGATATCTGCCAAGCTACGTATGCATGCATAAGTGTAATATTTCCTTAGGACATTCTTTTGTGCACAGTGCTGGTATTATGTGTATAGAGCACTGCATGTGTGTGTCTCTACAGTAGTATTTCAATTTTGTCCAAATCAGGTGCATTCCACAATTGCACGAGTAGTTGTCTTGTCTGGATTGGTGCAAGCCTCCTTCTATGCTAGCAAGCCTTATCTGATTTGATGCTAGCCAGAGCACAGGTACAGAGTTGCCTTTTCTGATTGGTGCAATCTACAGCTTTGCTTGCAGGCTTGCCTTGACTGTTCAATGGGATCCAGAGCTTTCATGATTAGCTGGTAGAGTGCTTGGTTGTAGTAAGGCCTATGTGGGAAACATTAATGTTGTGTATTCGGTCATGAGACGTGTCAAAAAGAGAAGTGAGGAGGATAGCCTAGCATACTTTATGTCGAAAACATGCAAACACTGTTTATATCTATGAGTGTGCTTTCGTGATCCAATAAATTCTTCCATGCTAATGCATGTTTGGGGAAAAGTAATATTTTCATATTCTTATGCTAAGAGCATCATTTTCTTTTTTTTAAGTGTGCCCTGGGTTTTGTTTTCTCTTGCATTGGTTGATATTGGATTTTTTCACATTGAGGAAAATTATCCTTTCACAAAGGCTCAGTTGTGATCCCATGATGTGAAAATCCTGTCAGATTGAGCCTAGATGTTCCACCTCACCGCCACTTTTCAGGGAGAACAAATCTACTCTCACTTGAATTATAGCTGCAGCAGCTTACGTCCAATCTAAAGGAGGTAAACTGGAGTATTAAGCTGTATACATTTTAAACATTTAGGGGGATATTCTCAGGAACGTGCGATAATCATCCGCAAAAAAGGCTAACGCACGTTTTCATATCGCCGTCTATCGCGGGAAAAAAACTCTGTGTCAACGTCGTATTCTCAACACGGCGGTAACATGCGATAGTCTCCCGACAACGCGTCAAATGTCCGAGATACAACTACCGCGACGGCGATAAAAAAGGAAACCCGAACGTGAAAAAAGTTGCGATAGGCCCAAACGCGATAGAAAAATCGTCGACAAGCAGCGCCAGGCTTGCAATTCCCACGTCAGGCGGGAAAAATCACTACAAAAGCAGAAAAAAAACCACAAACAAAAACAAAACAACTGCGAAGCACAATGGAGGTAGCCGGAGCAGGAACACAGGACGAGCAGAACCCCACAAGCCCCCCGGAGGACCAGGCTGGGACCTCGGGGTCAGGGAAGGGCAAGGACAGGAAGAAGAGGAAGACGCGGTTCAGTCCGCAGGAAAACAGGATCCTGATAACAGAGGTGATGAAATACCATCAACAACTGTTTGTCACCCCCAATGTGTCATTGGCGACAAAAAATGGAATATGGCAGTCCATTGTGGACAAGGTGAATGCAATTGGAGTGCTGAGGAGGACAATGGAAGAGGTCAAGAGGTGCTGGAATGATGTGAAGCGCAAAACCAAGCAGAAACTCGCCAACAACCAGAAGGCAGCAATGCAGACTGGAGGTGGGAGTCCAGCACCACAGGAGGAGCTGGACGAGATGGAGGAAATGGTCTCCACGGTCATCAGTGTGGAGACGGTGGCAGGAGTTGGGGGACCGGACACTGCTCGACAGGAGCCGACACAACAGCAAGAGGGTGAGTAACGACCAGGGACTGGGGGGACGGGGGAGATGGGCACAATGGCACACATGCACAATTAAGCATAGCACAGTGCACACCCACGATTACTCTGGAGCATGTCCCAGATCCCCTTGGCACACTGCAGCACACCTAGAAACTGCAAGTAGGCCCCCGTCGACTATGTGCCCAGAGGGGGCCCTCCCCACACATCACTAATCTCACAACAAACCCATGCACAAGTACAAACACACATCCGTGATGTTGTCGAAATGTCCAATGTCCCGCATCAAATAGGCAGCTCCTCCCAAACAGTCACAATGTACATTGTCATGCAGTTTGTATGTAAACCTGTACAATGCGTCAACATACATGTGAAAACAATGTTAAACTGCATCTCCCCTTTACATTGCAGAGGGTGAATCAACACCTCCTGCAGAGCAAACGGTACACCTCTTCACTGATGATGAAGAGGACCTCCCCTCCATCGACACCGACGCCCTCCAACGGCTCATGGACAGCTTCGGCACCCCACCACCAGGAGCAGGGCAGCCCAGCTGCATCGAGGAAACCCCACCCCCTGCACAGACCACACAGCAGGAAGCACCCACCACCACGGCTGTCTCCCAGGACTACCACGAACAACACATGGCCTTCCAACGCTGTGTGTTAGGGTGCCAGGAGAAGATGGCTGATCAGGTGCGAGTGGGGTTCGACCTCATGGCAGCCAAACTAGATGCCATACGTGGGTGTCTAAGTCCCATCAGGGACCACTTACAGTCCCTAACGGACACCCACAGTCCGCTCCATGCTCTCCAATGATCCATGGCTGACATCGCTGGAGTCCTGACTCTGAGACAAGGACAACTGTATAGTCAGAGTGGCTCCAGCGATGTCAGCCGGGAGTTGTGACACATGCTGAGGATCATGGAGAACAGGGAGCGGATGGAGGTGGAAAGAATGGCTGCCACGGCTGCACACCAGCGAGATGTAGCTGGGATCTACCATGCCCTGCAGATCCTCGTCATGGCATTGCTACCACAAGGCCTGGCGCAGATGAATGCTGCTGCTGCTTCGACATCCACATCTCCGCCCCCTGATGTGTCAGTGCCTCACAGTGCGGCAGCCAATCCACCTCCGGCCCCTGATGTGTCAGTGCCACACAGTGCGGCAGCCAATCCACCTCCGGCCCCTGATGTGTCAGTACCACACAGTGCTTCAGAGAAAACACCACCACCCACATGTGAGGCACATGAGACATCAGAGGACGAAGATACGGATGAATCTGCCTTACTGGTAGTAAGGAAGCTGTAGCATTCTTCTCAGCCAAATGGCCTGTTTCTGCTTGGTTCTGCCCTCTGCATCATCACCTTCCACTGTCCCCCGATGCACTCTGCGACACTCACCTTGGACCTCGACATGGACTGCCATATTCTGTTTGGTCACCAATGACACAGCTATCAGACTGCGGACTGAACTTTTCCTCTTCTGATGTACTTGTCATTCCCTGAAGGACTCTGGCTGGCCCTCCATGGGCCAACAATGTAAAGTGGGGTTTGCATGGCCCTGTACTGCTCCAGCTACAACACTCCACTGAATGTGCATTAAACAATCAAATTCACACAGATGTGTCATGTCTATGATCATTCAAGTACGGAAGTATGGATGAATGTCGGGTCAGTTATTCCCCCTTACGTCCATGTTGCACATGTTGTGGGACTTGAGTCACAGTGTGCAACATTACCGATTGCGGACCGGGTGGCGCCGACACCACATCAGAGACACACGCATTAGTCACCTTCTTGTCCAGCCCAGAACAGAACCACGCCCAGAGCGCCGAGGTCATCGTTCACACCCCTACGCTGGACTGGCATTCGCCAGGCCAGCCCACTCCGCTTACGCTTACAGGGGGGGACGACAACGCTACATGTCCCAGGTCTTCCCTGTAGTGATCTGCTGATCACAGGTCTAGTTGTCAGCATGCCACAGCCACTCCCTGAGGGCTGGTTCACACCCACACCACACCCATCCAGCACATGCGTCACAGGACATGTGACCCTGCCAATAAAAGGGGCCGGGCGCACGTGCCAGAGGCCATTTCCACTATCTAGATGAGTGTGTCCGTGTGGTCATTATTTATGCATGAGGGCCTAGGGCCCTACCACATCACATTCCCCACTGCCGGAGGTGACATGATGGCGTCTGCACGACGAAACTCAATCATAAAGGGCACATGACTTGAGGTGCACAGAGTTGGTGGCATCCGAGGCACTTAGGCCGGCACGGGCCTACCGCCACGGGACGGTGACTTGTGGTGCACAGAGTTGGTGGCATCCGAGGCACTTAGGCCGGCACGGGCCTACCGCCACGGGACGGTGACTTGAGGTGCACAGAGTTGGTGGCATCCGAGGTACTTAGGCCGGCACGGGTCTACCGCCATGGGACGGTGACTTGAGGTGCACTGAGTTGGTGGCATCCGAGGCACTTAGGCCGGCACGTGCCTACCGCCACGTGGCGATGACTTGCGGTGCACTGAGTTAGTGGCACCAGAGCTGAGCGGGTGTGCAGCCTGCGATGATGCGTAGGCCTCGATACGCCATCCTGCCAATCAAGATTCGATTTGAATTGTGATCCCAGCTGGACCGCAGTGTACGCCGAGGGCAGCAGGCTGCACAGACATGACTCCACGGCGCGGTGCTGCAGGGTGCGCTGGGGGCCTGTGGCGCGGAATCCAGCGATCGGCTGAGGAGGTTGCACCTTCACGTGGTGGGCCCTCTTGGAGACACGCCGGTGGCCGCAGGTGAGCATTGAGGCCTGGGTGCGCAGGGGCGGGCACTCATCGCTGGTTGGCGGACTGGTCTGGGGACCAGGGCTGGGGTGCAGAAGGCGCACAGGATCGCGTAGGCACCACCGGTCACGGCGACGCCCTCGTGGCTGGGTTGGGGGAGTGAAGGTGCAGGGGTATCAAGCTGATACAAACCGTGATGCTTACAGGTACGAGTAATCCTGCATCATGAGACCGTAACAGAAGTTAGTGTGACCGTAACCTTCCATTTCTTTCCTACGAAGGTTACGACCACACGTACTTCTGTTACTGTCTTTTGTGCAGGATTTGTCTTTCCTGTGAGCATTCCGGTTTGTCCAAGTGCTATACACTGTACCAGATTAGGTTTGTGACTATACGGACGCTTGACCATTGTCACCATTTGTCCAACAGGTTTCTGGAAACTGACTTCCGGAGTATGGAATGGTATTGGGGAGTTCCCGCAGCATATGCAGTTACTTGAATCCACACGTTGCCCTGATGAAGTTCCCCGTTGGGCGTTGGCTGTGCTTTTCGTATTGTTTATTGTTGTATTTGTAATAAAGGACTGTTTTTACACTACTGCTGACTACTGGACTTCATGACCGTGCGCACCCCCATTTCAGTTACTACAGTTTTGGATCTGGGGCACAGTGGCGTCTGGCGATGGCTGGCATTGGGGTTGGTTGCGCAGGAACACTACGAATTGGAACTGTCGTGTGGTGCGGTGACAGGGGCCCGCCGTTGCTATTGTGGACATGCATCCATGACATGGGTGAGGACGTATGATAGGGCTGGCCGTGAGACTCCTCCGACTCTGGCAGTTGTTGTTTGGGAGGTACCAGGGGCCAACAGGTGCAGCACAGCCAGCAGCTTCGTCTGCGGAGGGATAGTGGTTGTCCACCGTGTTGGTACCGTCAACCTGTGGGCAATGTGTGTCAGGATGCGGAGGATGGTTGTCCTTTTGTGCTTGTAGTGGGCAATGACTTCCTCTGGCGTTGAGTCTCTGAGGCTGGTGGGTTTTGGGGACGTCCGCTGTCCTGTTCTGCGCTGCCTCTGTGATAGTCGGGGGGATCTGGGGGGGGGGGGGGCCTGGGGGTGGTTGCGGTGGGTGTTGTGGGCCTCTTGGGTCTCCAGGCTGCACGATCATTGTCTCCATGGCATCTGTTGGTCTTCAGATGTGGCTCTGGGCTGGGCTCCCTTTCTACTGCAGTTTGTCGTCCTGCTTAACACCAGTAAAAGGCAGGTGTTAAATCCCTGCTGCTAACGCGCCTTATCGCCTGTTTTTGGATCACATCGCAGATCTGGCTGGTCGTTGTGAATGTCGCGAAGTGGTGTTTTTGTGTGTTTTTGCACGGGAACGCCTACTCTGCATATCATTAGCGTTAGTTGTCTCTCTCATCCGTGGTGATGTTTTTTGCGGCAGCTATTGCTGGAAAACTGGCGATGTGGTCAGTTTGCACCAGCTTGGGAATGGGGCGATAATTCTTTCGCCACTTTTGCTGCGCTAAAGTGCCGATAACTCGGCGATAAGTCCTTGAGAATATGCCCCTTAGAGATTATTCGACATTAGTCAGATTTAAATTCAATGTTATTTTAGGAGGAAAAATTGTTAGTTCTCTTTAGACTAATGAAGTAGTACATTAGCCCAATGTAATTTATTTACTATCCCTTGGTTTAGGCCTGTTGTCACTATAGAAATATTCGAGACATATTTGTCACAAAATGGACGACTCCGGTTCCCATAACAAGTGCCTATTTATTTTGCGACGAGAGGCTAAATCAATCGTGTCACTCTCATTTTTCTCCGTTTGCTGACATCAGCCTTCTGCTTCAGACAAATGAATTCTCCTGTTATCTTTCATTGTCCCCTTTTTAGCTTTTGTATCTCACCCCTATACCGGGTTGTTGTATTTTAATATAAAATAGCATGATGTGGAGACATTGACAGATTTAATACACATATGTATGTGCGTTAATAATCATGTGCACCACTGTCGCTTTGTATATCATGACCAAGTTAAAAAAGCAAGCTATATTAGACTATAAAAACACCAGATAGCCTGGAAGGTGGGGGGTTTATTTCGAACACAGAACTCAAGTAATACCATTGAACAGAGTTACAATAACGTCACTCCAGCAAAGCCAAGATTATGTGAGGTGAATGCTAAAGGCCAATACACTAATATTAGTAAAGAATATTTATACATCACAGAGGGTCAGTCTCCAGGGGGTTAATCAGGGGCTTCTGCACAAAACCAAGACAGAAGTCTGGTGGCAGTAGGTGTGTGCATAAACACTGACAGATGGTTGCTTCAGTTTAAATGGTTTGATGCACGAGAAGACAGCAGTGCTTAATTTGTCAAAGTAGAAGTGACGGGGCCCACAGTTTTTCCAAAAGCCTCCCGTCTGCGGTGCCAAATGTCAGGGTTGCCGAATACCAAGGTTGAACAGACTTTATTCAACCTCATGCCGCATCTTTAATCCATCAGCATACACTACTTCCCCCCTTGTCTCACTCTTGCAGATGTTTTTCATTCTTGCTTTCAGGCTATGTCACTGTTTTCCTATCTTTCTCTTCCCTCCTCCTTCTCCCTTGTCTCCTTTCTCTCTCTTATTCTGAGTCAAAGTTTGATGATGAAAAATAGACCCCTGTCCCAAAAATGTGGACTGGGGCCCCATCTATAAATACTCTCTCAGATTAACCACTTCTAAAGAGTGATTTCTTGGTATAAAGGAAATGTTGCCTTAGAGTGGACTTTGTCAGCCAGTCCTACAATCACAAGCAAGTTTCATCTTGTTTGGGGCTAGTCAGTGTGAGGCAGCTAACATGGTCTTAGAGTGTTGATTCTCTCGGGGTGGATAATACCAAAGCAATTCATACATGCGGAGAAAAAACAACAACATCTGTTTGATGTCAACTAGAGGAGAAAAACACCCTTTGATCATCAACTCATTAGGGAAGTAAAGCATCCTATCACCATTTTTAAGGTATTCACTTGTCTATTTATTTATTTATTTATTTATTTATATTAAATATATTTTATTGATTTTTCCATCTTTAACAACAACAGTTGGCACAGCGTACATTGGTTTGCGGCAGCATCATTTTTGTTACATCGCATATGTTTTAGAGATTACAGTGTCACAGTTGCTCGTTCAGCAGGTGCTACCGAGTGGTAACACTCAGGGACTTCACATGATGTAGCTCACCACATCTGTTTGAGCGTGTGTGAGGAATCACTGGATTACTGTGTGCTGTTATTGCATGGTGAGTAACATGTAGCAACAAGCAGTGCTTGAGCGACAATGGCTGAGTAGCACAGCTGACAACTTGGAAACAAGAGCGTAAAACTATGAGTTAAATTGGAGAATCCCATCCACCTCGATATGCGGGTCTCACCTACTCTACCCACACCTGCTGCCCTGTCATGTGGCCCTTTGCGGAATCGCACGTTTGAGTGTGCGTGTGTGTCACATGACCTCTGGCGGAGTGTTGCAGGTTGGACTGGAGTTACGACTCGTGCGCGTGGTATCATTCTACCGAATTGGTCGCTTGCGAGGTCGGATCTGTTACGCCTACACCTTGCTGCAGCGCCACCAGCATCGCATCTTCACTTGTCTATTTATTGATTGACAATAAATTGAGGGCCTTATTTATGGGCTTTTGCCTTAGGGCAGCGCCGCAGGCCTCCCTGATGCGCTGCCCTAGGGCAAAAGGAAAGGGCAGGAATGCGCTGTATCTACATGATAGGGCGCATTCCTGTCCTTCTCCCCCACGCCGGCGCATAATGGGCGGCTGTGCGCCAACGCAGGCACCTTTGCACCATGGTGCAAAGGTGCCTGCGTTGCTGGGATGATTGATTTTGTGCAGGAAGGTAGCCTTCCTGCACAAAATCAATCCATTTAGGCGCTTTCCTTTTTCTATGTGTGCTGCAGAGCACGAGGAGAAATGTTTTCATTACTCTTCGTTGCGCCTCCCTAACGATACCCTTAGGGTGGCGTTAGGTTCTTACGCATTACCAGGTTTACGATGCATCATAAATCTGGGAATGTGTCAGGTTCCATTGGTGTTGCGTGGGAACACCCACAGCAACACCCATGGAACGCGGGCACATATTTATAAGGCCATGAAAAGCCACGTAAAGTGTCTTTACGTGGCCTTATAATTATGTGGTGGCACATTGCGCCACCGGAACTTCAAAAAAGTGACGTTCCGGGGGCGCAAAAGTGCCAGTTGAGGCCCTGAATGCTTGAGGAAAGGTGATCAATCCATAAAGAATGCTCTACATGAGAGCAAGAGCAGTAAATCACATAAGAGTCAAACAGGATAAGTAACATAAACCAGAATGGATTATAGATATGTTCTACAAATTAAGTGCATTGAAACGACGAAACAGCAATTTATAGAGCATGAGACGAAAATACAGTGACACATACACGCTCTGAATAGAGCAATGGCTTTAGCCCTGCAAGAAAAGAGTGAAGCACCACCCAAAAATTCATGTCTATATAGTATTGAAAACGTCACTTTCTTACAGGCTCTCGCCTGCGGTGCCCTAGTTTACCTTTTCTAAACCCATATTTCATCAATTTGGTAGTAAAATAAATAGTATTCTTTGAACGTAGATCGATTTTACGTGAGCAAATGTGGCAGAGCTAGCATAACAGCCATCGTTTATTTGTGTATGTGCGCGTTGGGTGTTTTTATTACACAGTAACTGTCCAGTTGTGGGAAAGTGACTTTCATCAGTGTCTTATTTCAGACCCAAAAAAGTTCACAACTGGGTAGTTTAGGAGTGTGTTGTGTGTGAGTCAGAGGCAGCAGAAAGGTCTAAATCGACTGCATGTCCTGCAGTAACAGTCCCAAAGGAGATCCCTTTCTACCTCCAGACGAGACCTATATTTCACACATTCTGATTTGATCATTAAGATGGCCTATCTGACTACAAGGTCTCTATTCACAGCTTACCGCCGCCTCCAGACATCTTACTGGTGCCAGCACCGGCTGCCCCTCCAGCGTGCTTCTAAATTTCCACTAACAAGGGTGTGTTTCTCACTGGGGAATGGCGATTTTGCTGTTGAAATCGTCTGGCATGGATCCATATTGACTCTCAATTGTACTATGAGATGATCTTTCATGGACAAAAACACCGGATCAGCTTTTTGCAAGCTTTTATCATGTCCCCTGTGATAGTAAATCTCAGATTAAGTTCCACAAGGCAATCAGCAATGCTGCATCTCCAACTTATTGGCAGATTGCCACCTCAGCACTCTTTGCTCTCAATCTTGTCCTATTCTTCAAGTCTGAAACACTCTCCACTAAATGTCATGCAGGATCTATCGCATTTCTATAGGCACACGGGGTGAATGATGCCAGAGTTCAGTTCTGGTCTCTTGTTGCTTGTGAAAAAGCCTCAATTCTATGGAATGTGAGAACATCATTTACCTTTTCAATAAGTGCCAAAAAGCAAAGGAAATGGTTGGTGCAAAGATGAACGGAGTGATTGATGGAGCATTAGCCACAGCTAAAACCTCGTGGGTTAAAGCCACTTGAAGATGAACATTTTGGTGGCACTTTTACCAGTACTGTAAGTTGATTCATCCAACTGGGAAACACATTTTGTGGCTTTACAAGAAGGTGTGGATTGATTTTGTCTTTTCACTTAAATCATTTAAGTTTTATTTGCAGCTGGCAAGATGATCCTATGAGTTAAATGCTTGTAGCAAATATCTGAGGTGACTTTCAAGACATGAACTTGGATCTCAGAGTGGTTTCTTTCTTTCGTCTCTGCTAAGGCCCTTCTCATCAGTGGAAGAGGTGTGGCGCAGCGGCCAGGGTGCCTGACTCCGGACCACGGGGTCCACGGTTCGATCCTTGGTGCCAGCGGCAGGTTAGCCCAGCACCATGTGACTCTGGGCAATAGCTCGCTTAATCTTCCCGAGGGCCCCCAGCGCCGGGACACCTCTCCGGAGGTAGCTGTGCGCTTTACAAATGCTGGTATTTCATTTCATCATAATTGTTGAGAAAGTGGGCTTTACCTTATCTATAGATGGAAGGCAGGGAAGTTATAGATTGGAATGTACAGCAGAGGATAGGTGGAGAGTTCTATGTCGGCTTTGATGACTAGAGGGAAAGTAGGGAAACAGTAGGTTCACAGATGTAGGTGCAAGAGATGAAGTGCATTCCAATGTTCTTGAGGGGTAGTGTGAAGCACCTCTTCCGTATCATGATTAACCTAAAATACAGACCATCTCATGCTGCAGCAAAGACTTGCTGGACCACTCAGGTTGTGAACACTGATTGTGTGAATCTAAGAAGGGCTTGGCCACCTACATCTCCTTCTTCACTGAAAAGACTACCAAAAGCCCACACACCCTTTTTTCTATTGATCGGTCTATGTTGTCATGTGAGTGTCTACACATGGTCCAGAGAGTCAGATAAGATAATGCCCTAGTGGTTCCGAAACTTTTTAGAACAACAAACTGTCTGACCCACATAGCTTTAATTGGCATGACATGGGCGATTTTTAATGTAACTAAAGCATTGAGTGGTAGCACACTGTCATTTGCAGACAGCACATTTTCCATGGAAATGGCCACTAAATTTGCACTGACAGTTTTATTAATAAAACGATATTGCACACACATGAGATTGTATGCAATTCAGATTTTAGGGAATATTTATCACTGTGCATCACCAAGTAAAGTGTCCTACTAAAATCTTTGGGGCATATTTATGGAATAGTGGTGCAGTGCTGCAAGTCACCTTGTTGCGCTGCACTGAACCTCGTCACTGGGAAAGGGCAGAAATGCACGGTATCTAAGACATACAGTGCATTCCTGAATTTTCCCCCATGTGCTGGCGACCTTTTGGCAGCCTAGCGCCAGCGCAGGCTCACCATGTTGCAAGGGTGCCTGCATTGCATGCAGGATTGTTTTTGTGCAGGAAAGGACACCTTCCTAGACAAAAACAATCCTGAGAGGCATTTTCCTCTTTCTATGTGTGCTGCAGGCAGCACATGCAGAAAGAAGAAGTAACAGGGAGATATGAAGATATTTCTCCTTGTTACGCCGCACCTGGGGAGGTGAATCTTTTTGGCACATTCCCAGGTTTTCAAGGTCTGGTAAATATGGGAATGTGTCAAAACCATGGGGGTTGCATAGGAACACCCATGCAATGCCCATGGAAAGCCTACCAAGGGCAGAGTAATGCAACACAGTGATTTGTGTGGCTTCAAAAATATGACTTAAGGTTTGTGTCGCTCTTGCACCATGTTGCTTGGTGCAAGAGCGATGCAAACAGGGCCATAAATATGACCCTTTGTTTCCATCACATTTCAAAATTACAAACAAAATGTGCTTCATTTTTGCTTTCCTAACTGCTGAATGCGTACAGTTCATTAAAAGGCATTTACATTCTGTTATGTGTTACAAAACAATTACAGCCTACAACCTTTCCTTTCACACTCTCTGTACCCCGGCAGGATTGTCACATAATTCACGTTATTTTTCTTTCTCTTACTGTAAAGTGAGAGGACTTTGTAAACACCAATCTGCATGTTATAAAAAAAACTAAGCTGCAATTTGTCAGAAGACATAGCCTGACATTTGACCTCTGTCTTTGAACCTCAGCAAATTTAACAAGATAAATACAGAATTTAGAGGCATCTTTATTTATTGCTTGGACTTTCACGCCCCAACAAAAATCGTCCTGTTCACGACCCACAGTTTGAAAAACACTGCCCTGTACTCCTCTTTTGTGTTACTCACTATAGTCCATTATCCCCCATCTTGTTTTGCCCGTCCTTTCTCTGCCCAACATGTCTGGCTTTTTGCTTTATGCCATAAATCTCAGCGCCATGTTCTTCAGGACTCATTCGGTAAGCAAGTGAGGGACTTTCTGCAGTTCATTCTTTAGTTTCTATGACAGCCCTCATGTTGTTTTTTTAAGTAAAGTGTCCTGCCCTAGATGGGGATATTGTAGCTCAACTGTGTCTTTTGTGGCCTACATAGGGGCGCGTTTACAGGTCATATATGATGGGTTAGGATTTTTATGCAAAATCGAGCAACAAAGCAATGGAAGAGTCAGGTTTTTACAAGGAAGAGCAGGGAATGGTAGGGGGCAATAGCAATGATTACAATTACCGACTGTGGATCTGAGGTTTGTGCTCTCAAATCTGCAGTCTGTGTTAAAGTGCTTGAAAAACATGTAGACATACATTAGTCCTTCATATCAAGTCAAATGTTTATGATTGGAAACCTTGTTCTCCAATTAATTTAGCAGTCTTCCCACTCATGAAACGATACTGCAATGTCAGAGGCATATTGGGCCCTGCGTGTGCAGTAGGAATACAGGATAGCCAATGAAAGACATCTGAAAAATCTCTTCAATAAGGTTATTTATCACTGAGCACTTAGATAGTGTTGTGCTATCTTGGGGGACCTCAGGCATAAGGAGATGTAATGATGGATATCAATGTTTTGAATGTTGATGCACTCCACAATAGGAGTTTTGGTAATTTTCCTTGCATATAGTGCATCGTCTGTAATTTTGTACCTTCAGCACTATAAATACATATTAGAATTCACACCCACACACGGGAAACAGCATTTACAACGCAGACAGAACTACAGAGTGCCATTACAACGCAGGCACTACAACGAACGTGTTGTTACCGTGCGTTCCATTACAATGCAAGTCATTACATCGACTTGCTTTAGGGAACTCATTGTTGGATTTTAAACCCAACACGATCCCTACTGTTGCACAGACTGGAGTTGGAATAGTGAAATATACTATTCCAAACTCCAGCGCTTCCCTAAGGCAAGTCGTTGTAACGACTTGCATTGTAATGGAACGCGTGGTAACGACGCATTAAACCATAGATAAGGGACTTGGAAAAAAAAAACACTAAAAAGAGGGCAACAAAAACAAATCTGGGAATAGGTCAATCAGGATTTTAAATATTAGTGCTGACGAACAAGGAAGTCAGACTAATTCTGCAGGAAGTCACGTACATTCTGAGAGCAGGCAAAACAAGCCTCTGTGATGAAATACTACTCTCATACCTGAAATGGGTGCATTGAAGGTCATAGGACATTCCCTTGTCCCAGACACAGAAGCAGCGTTTCGGATATGCGCATTTACATCAGCAGCTAGGCAGAGCAATAGTTAACTTGGTACTAACTCGAATGTGGGAGAAAATATTCTGAATCGTGCTGGTGTTGGCATTGAACGGTTTGCTCTTGTATAGAATAGACAGTTGTCTACATCCCAGACTGGATTCTGCCTCTGATTCGGTGTCCCCCATAGCTTTCTGTTCTAGCAGCACTGGCTGTCGGCCAGCTCCATGTGTGGGCGTGGTTATTGAAAGGGGCAACTTCAGCTACAACTTCTGGTTCAACAACTACAGTGAAATCCTACACTCACAACTGGCCCAGCATTTCAGAACTACTGCAAGAATCGAGTAATGCATCATCAGAACAGCGATCTGACTTAGGGCCACATTACAGAAAGTGCCCCAGTGGTGCAAAGGCGTTTTCAACCACTTTTTTGCCCCCCTGGGGCATTTTTGTATTGTTATAGAGGCCCCAGACACGATTATATGATGTTACTTAGCATACCGTTACTCCGCAGGTATTTACTTCGAAGTTTTTACTTCGCAAATACCATTACTACGCATGATTTTAGTGCGCATGCTTTTACTTCGCAAATATATACAAATACATTAAAAATGCTTTTACTTCGCAGGTAATTATTACGCATACCGTTACAACGCATTATTGGTACTTTAAAAAAAAAAATTATCATAATTGTAACCTATCCCCTGGCACGCACCGTGAACCCTAAAAATACCCCCTCCACCCCAAAACCCTATCTCACCCTGACCCCTAAAAATACCCCAGTACCCCAAAGCCTAAATGCACCCTGAACCCTAAAATTACCCCCAAAACCCCAAAACCCTAACCCACCCTGACCCCTAAAATTACCCCAGCACCCCAAAACCTAAACGCACCCTGAACCCCAAAAATACCCCAGCACCCCAAAACCTTAAACGCACCCTGAACCCTAAAAATACCCCCTACACCCCAAAACCCTATCCCACCCTGACCCCTAAATATATCCCAGCACCCCAAAACCTAAACGCACCCTGAACTCCAAAAATACCCCAGCACCCCAAAACCTTAAATGCACCCTGAACCCTAAAATAACCCCAGCACCTCAAAACCTAAACGCACCCTGAACCCCAAAAATACCCCAGCACCCCAAAACCTTAAACGCACCCTGAACCCTAAAAATATCCCCTACACCCCAAAACCCTATCCCACCCTGAACCCTAAAAATACCCCTGTACCCCAAAACCTAAACGTACCCTGAACCCCAAAAATACCCCAGCACCCCAAAACCTTAAACGCACCCTGAACCCTCAAAATACCCCATGCACCCCAAAACCCTAACCCACCCTGACCCCTAAAAATACCCCAGTACCCCAAAACCTAAATGCACCCTGAACCCTAAAATTACCTCCTACACCCCAAAACCCTAACCAACCCTGACCCCTAAAATTACCCCAGCACCCCAAAACCTAAACGCACCCTGAACCCCAAAAATACCCCAGCACCCCAAAACCTTAAATGCACCCTGAAGCCTAAAAATACCCCCTACACCCCAAAACCCTAACCCACCCTGACCCCAAAAAATACCCCTGTACCCCAAAACCTAAACGCACCCTGAACCCCAAAAATACCCCAACACCCCAAAACCTTAAACGCACCCTGAACCCATTAACAGAATTAATACTACAATGCACAGTAACTCCATTATGCGTAGTAAGTGCATGCTAAGTAATGGAACATGCGTAGTAAATGCATGCTAAGTAAATGCATGCTAAGTAATGGCATCTGCAAACTAAAATATGCGTAGCAATGGTAATACGAAGTAATGACCGCGTAGTAAAGATAGAATACCCCCAGACACGTGTGCGCTCCCTTGTATAATACAGATAGCATATTCACAATTGGGCAGTCCCTCATTTGAGTGGAAGTGAAGTCCCACTTTTCCTTTGTGCACCCACTGTACTACAGGCGTGGGTGCAGAGACAAGAAAACAGTTAGTAAGGGTGCTAATTGTGCGCCACTTAGAAGTGGAACACATTCAGTGCACCGAGCGAGGGCGGTGGAAGGTGGCAAGGGAAGTGAGAGGGCCCCCACCCAGGTATACCCCATGCAGGCTCCTAGAGAAGTCCATTGCGTCTTCATGAAGGGAAATGCCTTCCCCATCTTCAAAAAGAGGTCAGTCCACCTCCAGTGAAAGAATTGATTTGAAACCAAACTGTCTTTCACTAATGTGCAGGCACCATCTGTCAGAGTTGACCTCAGTGCTGAAGACAGTACATCATCTAGTGTCATCAGGTGATCTGTCCTAGTCTGTACCAGGGTGTGGCTGCACCCACCATTAGAGTTTTCTTGCTGCTAGTTGTGCCTAGAAAGAACCCATGAGATGGAAGGAGCTGGGGACCCTGGTTCCTATAGCAAGGCAGCTTTTGTGAGCTGTTTTCGAGACTTCGAGTTATTAAGTACTGTTTCATGTGATGTGCCGTTGATACTTGTGGGCACACCTTTTTGAGACTTTTGTTGCGTCCTTTTGAAGTTTTTGACACATAGGGCCTTTTTTGATAGCTATAACATTAGACAGACATTTGAGTCATTTCAATGTTTTAATTAGTCTCCATATGTCAGTGTATTTACACTAGATTAATCGTAATATCTGGTCTAGGATGTGTTCAAAAAATTGTTTCGGCTTTTCATTTATATATTGTATTATTTAATATTATAATAAAATTATACTATATTATTTTATCAATTTTTTTTACCTGCTCCCATGCCCGACAAAGAGTCTCTCCTACATGCACTTGATGTGCAAAGGGCAGGAATGATCTGCCTAGATACTGCGGTGAAGTACAGATAGAGTCTTCACTAATTTTGTGGTAGCCAGAACATGCTCTCAGTTTTTCACCTGTACTTTGAATTGTTGGGTGGAGAAAGTTCTCCGTTTCACCACTTGATTATTCTTCCTGGTGTGGCGCTAAGGGGATCTCTAGAGCGGTGTCAGCAGTGTTGGGCAGCTGATTGGTCGGTATCTTGCACTTCCATTTCCCAATGGAAGCTTGAGGTGGGAGATTTAGAAGGGGAATTTAGAATAAAAGTCTCCTCTTGGGTTTTGTGTGAATGATTGATTCAAATATCGTCAGTATTTTCATTTTTATGTTGCCATGTTTTGCTATTGAATGTGGAAGGTGGAGGACATTGTGTTAGCATATCCGCCTATAGTTAAAGAAGGTCTGCAAAGACGATAAAGATGCTGAGCTAATATTTGCCAGTAATCTTCATTGCTTGGATTCTCACTTTTTTGTACCAGCCCTTGGGAACCTGCCTTCTGGGTGTTTCTGGTCCGGGATACCCCTCGGAATCTGCTTGGATATTTTCTCAGGAGGAATCAATCAATCAATCAATCAAGATTTATAAAGCGTGGCTAATCACCTGGTAGGGTATCCACGTGCTTGCATGTCCTGGAGGCTTATTCAAACGGCCAGGTCTTGAGGGTCATTTGGAATTCTGGAAGTGAGGTGATAGTCTGGAGGTGCATGGGGAGGCTTTTTCAGGTCTTTGCTGTGATGTGGGAGCATCCTTCTCTTCTGCTTCGGTAGATGCGGGGAGTATGGGCAAGTGAAAGGGAGGCAGAGCATAGTCTTCCCAGCGGTTGGTGGAAGTTCAGGTGGTAGTTAATGTATGCAGGTCCTTGGTTGTGTAGAGCCTTGTGTGCGTGGGTCAGCAGATTGAATTTGCAACTCTTCTCTATGGGGAACCAATGGAGTTGCGTGAGGTGGGGTGTGATGTGAATTCATCAGGGAAGGCCGAGGATCAGTTTGGCTATGGTGGTCTGAAGTCTCTTTAGGCGGTGTGCGGCGATTCATACGTAGAGGTTGTTGCCGTAGTCCAGTCAGCTGGTGATGAGGGCCTGTGTCTCGGTGAATCTCATGTGTAGGGGTAGCCACTTGAAGATCTTATGTAGCATGCGCAGAGTGAGGAAGCAGGCAGAGGAGATGGAGTTGATCTATGATTTCATGGCGGGCTTGTTGTCAATGATGATTCCGAGGTTTCTGGCGTGGTCGGAGGGAGTGGGTGCGAGTCATAGCTCTGATGACCACCAGAAGTCATTCCAGGTGTTGCTGCTGTTGCCAAAGATCAGTACTTCCATCTTATCTGTGTTCAGCTGCAGGCAGTTGTTCTTCATCCAGCCGGTGACATATGTCATGCATCGGTGGAAGCTGGTTCTGGTGGTGGTGGGGTCGTCAGTGAGTGAGAGGATGAGTAGGGTGTCGTGTATATAGGAAATTATGTTGAGGCTGTGGGATCTGATGATGTTGGCCTGTCGGGTCATATATATGCATTGAAGAGCGTGGGGCTGAGGGATGAGCCCTGGGGGACACTGCAGGTGATCTCCATGGGTTCAGAGGTGAAAGGTGGGAAGTGGATCCTCTGGGTTCTTCCGGTGAGGAAGGAGGTGATCCATCTGAGCGCGTCCCTTTGGATGCAATGTTTTGGAGTCTTTCGATCAGCGTGTGGTGGGATACGGTGTCAAAGGCTGCCAAAAGGTCGAGAAGGATCAAAGCTGCTGTTTCTCCTTGGTCGAGGGTTCGGATGTCATTGGTGGCTGTGATCAGGGCGGTTTTGGTGCTGTAATTGCTGCGGAAGCTGGATTAGGAGGTCCAGGTGTGTCATGAGTTGATTGTTGATGATCATGACTAGTACCTTCACTGGGAATGGTAACAGGGATACTGGCCAGCAGTTTTTGAGTTTGCCGTGGTTGTCGAGGGTTTTTTGAGTAGTGGTCTGACTTCGGTGTGTTTCCAGGCATTGGGAAATGTTGCGTTGGTGATAGAGGAGTTGAGTAGGGTGGTGAGTTCCTGTCTGATCCTTTGTTTTCCAAAGTTTAAGATGTGGGGTTGGCATGGGTCTGTGGGAGCTCCTGAGTGGATGGATTTCATGGTGGAGGTGGTGTCCTGGGTAGAGAGGATGTTCCAGGTGGTCAGTGTGCTGTTAGTGTTGGTTACGGTGTTGGCGTATCTGTTGAGGAAGTCGGTAGGTGTGGGTTGGGGTTCAAATTTTCTGTACATGGTTGCGATCTTGTTGTGGAAGAAGTGGGCGAGGTTGTCGAACAGCTCCTGTGAGGGTATGATTTTATTTTCACTGGCAGCCGGGTTGGAGAATTCCTTAACGATGTTGAAAAGTTCCTGGCGCTGGTTTCGATGCGTGCAACAAGGGCTGTCTTCTTTGCTGCCCTCAGCAGATGGTGGTAGAGGTTGAGGGAGGTCTTGAAGGCTGCCATGTCAGAGATGTCCTTGCTGGCAAGCCATTTCTTCTCCAGCTGTTTGCTGTCCCATTTCGCTGTTCTGAGTTCTTGGGTGTACCAGCTGGCCTTTTTGGAAGATTTTCTCTGGATGTTGCTCTTGAAGGGGACACTGCTGTCTGCACAATTGGTGATCCAGGCATTGATGTTTTTTACTCACTGTTCGAGGTTGATGGCGGAAGGAGGGTTGGAGGTGTTGAGGGTGTTCGCCCAGCTGGTCTCTGAGATTTTGTTCCACCTCCGGTGGGGGCATTGGTCATCTTGGGGGTAGCGGTGTAGGGGTTGGAGATGCTGAAGTGGACGATGGAGTGATCGATCCATGTGAGTTCTGTGACATGGCTGTATTTGGCGCAGTTTCTAGAGGTGAAAATTATGAACAGTGTGTGTCGTGCGGTGTGTGTAGGGTCGTGGACGATCTTGGTCAATCCGAGGCTGCTCATACTGTCAAGGAGGTGTGCAGTGTTTATTTCATTGGGATAGTCGATGTGGAAATTTAGGTCTCCAAGGAAGATATAGTCCTTGGAATCTAAGGCTAGGAGTGCAATAGAGTCTGCGATGGTGTTACAGAAGTTGGAGCGCAGGCCTGGGGGTTGGTATGCGAGGGTGCCTCTGATGGTTGTCTTGTCATCTGCATCAAGCTTAAAGTTGAGATGTTCCATGGGGGTGGTGGTGTGTCAGTGGTGGTGGTAGACTGCATGGTCTCTTTATGGATGATAGCTGTTCCTCCTCCCGGCTTGCGGGTGCGGTCCTGGTGAGTGATTTTATATCCGTTGGGGATCACTGTGGCAATTTCTGGGGAAGATGTAGGGTTGAGCCAGGTTTCAGTGAGGAAGACAATGTCGGGTGCGAGGGTGGCGATAAGGTCCCATAATTCAGTGGAATGCTTACATAGTGAGCGAGTGTTGAGAAGGGTGCATGCAAGTTAGCGTTTTTGTTTAGATGGTGTTTTTAGTGTGCTTGGGGTGGAGCTGGTCAGTGGGCTGGTGTGGGTGCAGTGGCTGGTGAAGTGGCAGTGGGCCCCGTTGAAAGGTCCTACTGTGGAGTGTAAGTCGGTGCTGTGGCAGTGTTTGTTGCAGCATCCAGGGCCGAGGGTGTAGAGCTCGGTGATGGTGTATCTTTGGGGGGCGGGAGGTCCAGGGGTCATGGCTCTGGGTGCGGTCCAGGCACGGTCGGGTGCAGTCGGGCTAGCCTTTGGTGCGCCAGCGGCGTGTCCACTGCGTGTGTCCGCTACATGGTAGCACTGTGGCCTGCATTATGTAAGTCCTGTGGTGGGTGGAGCTTCTGTTGGCGGGAAGAATGGTGAGTGGGAAAACCGGGTTGGGAAAACCACAGCGGGAACACTCAGGCATCTGCCGTGCCACTCAGTGGCGTAACACAGGCCCCCGCAGCCCCCGTGGGGCGGGGGGCCCCTGAGCTGCATGGGGCCCCTCAGCACAGTACTCTCGTCCCAGAGCTCCTGATAAAATCCGGAGCGGGGGCCCCTCCATGCACCTTGCAGGGGGGCCTCCTCAAATTTCGTTACGCCACTGGTGCCACTGGATCAGCCTGGAACAAGCAGGAACTGGAGGACACAGACAAGTAGAAAGCTAGGTGTCCAGGTGCCTTCTCCTAGGAGTAGTTGGTAGACTGTATCTTCATAGGCCCCTCCTCTGGGAGCAGCGTTTTATCACATGGACTGGGTTACAGAGGGTGAAATCTATTTTTTGTGCCGCAAGGTGACTGTGGGATGTGCATATACAGGTCATTATGTTAAGAGTACAGAGAAAAGCAAGAGAGAATCAGAGAAACGGAGAAACCAGCAAGAAATCATAGCAATATTGTACTAACATCCATTAAAAATCACATTTGAGGTTTGGATCCAGCTTAGAGCCTGCCACTTCCTGACCAGTCAGTGCAGCAGCATAAGTGGGTGCGCTGATTAGAAGCTCTGAGACCAATTCAGCCGACTGCAGCAGGCACGGTGCGGTCACAACAATCTGAGCCATTACATGCACACAGCTCAATTTACACACTTTATCGGTTGAATCTGGAATCTAGCCACCAACCTTTGGGACATCCAAAAACCTTCAGTTGAGGTAAGACAGCAGCTGCTCGAGCAGTACTGGCATGAGATTCTTTTAGCATTGTAGCTGCATTTTTCTGATATTGGGCAACCTTGTCCCTAAGCACCAGTGGAAAGAAAAAGCAGCCGTAGATTTTTAAAAAGGGACGAGACAGAACAGTGCAGGACTGTACTAGGAGCTAGAATTTCGGAGCAAACATAAGGTGGCGTCTTAGCTTCCTATCAGTAGCTGTCCCTCTTATCTCTGTAGCTGGAGCGCTGCCAATAAAACCATTTCATTAGTTCTAAGGGCAGCCATTACTTTTATAGATTTCGCATGAATCAAAAGGCTCTTTTCATTGTCCTCCATATAGATGTCAAGTCGCAAATTATTAGGTATGGGATCAATATCAATCACTTTGACGTATATGTGGTTCCTCTGGAGCGGGATGCCAACTCCATTTTGAAGGATCTACGCCGCCATTAAAGGTGGACGCTCGTGGCCCTTTGTTGAGGGTAAATGATTTTACAGAAACACTTGTCCCCGGCTTGTCCCAGGGTGCTCTGGAATTGCTAAATCATTTTAACGTCTTTCTTTGTGCAATAATTATTCTTTGAACTGCATTTGGATTCTATGCAGGGCCAGCCTATGCTCTGACGGCGCCCTGGGCGAGAATCAAATATGCCCCCCCACCCCACCTTCCTTGCCTACATTTCGTCCCACCTGTAGCCTATAACTTGCTATATGAAGATATACAAAGTGCAAACCATTAACTGCATTGACTTTTTAAATACTTTTTTTGTTGTTGCATCCTGGTACTTGTAGTCCTGCATTTAAAACAAACAAAAGCAAAACAAACAAAACTACAAGTGCTAGAATGCAAAGAGACACTGAAGAACTTAATAAAACACTACTAAACATCTAACGCTAATTTTGAATTTCCAAACAAGATTTGCTCAGAGAGATAGAAAATGTTCACGTTTCGAAAACAATAATTAGGGGTTCAGGTGCTCCTGACTGAGCCCGTCACTGCCTGGCTCTCCGCTGTCCTGCCCGGACAAGGCTTCCCCTCTGCTCCTGAGTAAAATACGACAGCAGGGTGGTGAGGAGGGGTTTGTATTCATTGATTAGGCCATGGCTGATTACACAAACTTCACCACTCACCCCCGCATTCATTTGAATCACTCACGCCTCAGGAGGCGCCAAGAGGGCAGAGGTGTGAAGGAGATGAGCAGGGAAGAGGATCTTAAACGAGGCCGCCTGCAGCCTTTGTAAGAAAAAAAGTCTGATTAATTTGCAATATGGGCTTGATGCTGGAGCCGTGTTAAAGGGGGAGGGCTGAGTGATTTGTATGCAGGCAGCTATCTGCGCCTCTCCAAAAGGTGGGCGCCCTGGGCGAAGGCCAGCTAGACAGTGCTTAATGTGTGAAGTGCCAGGGCCCTTAACTGGAGGCCACTGAATCTTGCACCACCCATTGCCCCTGCCAATCACAGTGCCAACACAGCTACTACCCATCACGCGCCTACATATCTGACAATTCAAACTATTCCAGCCCCCTAAAGCTATAAGAATGGTTTGGGTGACAGGTAGTAGCCATTTGTAATGTATATTGCATTCATAAACAACTGTTGTTGTGCTCATCCCTAAATTAGAAAGACAGCGCTGTTATAAGTGCCAGTGTTGACAATTAAGTGCTGGTGCCGAGCACCGGAATCCACCGGCTCAAATTAAGCACTGATGCTCGCCCATGCTAAAAGCCAGCCCCCATTCCATGGCACCGTCGCCATTGTTGCAGAATCCACTCTATTTTAAGCGAGGCCTGCGGAGCGTTGCTAGAGCTGATTGTTGGTGTCAGTACTGGAATACGGAATGGTGGGGCAAGTAAGGACCGAGGTGTACTAGCAGAGCTGATTGTGAGTGTTATTACTAGAACTCGAGAGGGTGCTGTAGGTGAGGATTTCAGCGGATTTGTACATCTGAATGTTTGCATTGCTACTGCAGTGGTGAGGCAAATGTGGATCGAGGAGCATTAGTAGAGCTGGCTGCAGCAACTATGCTGCAGGTGAGGAACGAGGCCTTCTGGTAGAGCTGTCCGTGGGTCTCAGAACGGGAATACCAGCGAGTGCTGCCGTGAGGTCCTAGGTGCATTAGTAGAGCTTACTGCGGGCATTATTACTAGAATGCAAGAGGGTATATTGCAGGTGTGGACTGAGGAGCATTAGCAGAGCTGACTGCAGCTATTATTACCACAGATTAAAAGGGTTCTGTAGGTGATGATTGAGGCATATTGGTAGAGATGACTCTGGGTTCAGTACTGGAAACTACAGATTGCTGCAGGTGAGGATTGAGGTGCATTTGTAGAGTCGACTGCACGTCTTAGTACTGTTATGCCAATGAGTGCTGCAGATGAGAATTGGGGCATGTTAGTAGAGCTGACTGCGGGTTTCAGTCTTGGGTACTACAGGAAGCTGCAGGGGAGGACTGAGACCTATCGGTTGAGCTGACTGTGGGTCTTAGTGCTGGAGTATCAGTGTTGCTGCAGGGGAGGTCTAGGGTTTGTTGGTTAGATGCAAGTATTGGGGAAAAAAGAAGCTTTCCAGGTCGTAAGCTAGGTGCCCTGGTAGAGCTGTCTCTGTGCCTCTAGACCAGGACCGGCATTAGGGCAGTGCTTCCAGTGTGGCCACACTGGGCGCTGACCTGTAGAGGGGGGTACTGACCTCAGGAAGGGCGCTGTGTTTAGCAATAACTTATGATTGGAGAGATGAGGGGCACTTTTACTCAGTGGTAGTGAGAGAATCCGAGAAGGCGGTTATGGGATGTGGAGGCGCCAAAAATGGTTGTCGCACCGGGCGCCACCAGCGCTAAAGCCAGCCCTGCTCTAGATTATCAGAGCCCGGAGTGCTAAACGCCAGGGCTGGAGTACATAGATACAGCTGTATTTTCCCAGGGCTGAAAAACCAGGGGTGTTTAAAGTGCGCATTTAGCTACAGAGAAGCAGCTATAAGCGGATTCTCATGAGGAAGTTACTGAGTTGTGGCAGGCCAGATTTAAGGTGCCTCTAGCAGACTGGGTTTGGTTCTCAGCATAGGAAAGTCAGGGTAGTATGCAAGTCTGGATTGAGGGACACTGGAGCAGCTGTATGTGGTCTTCAGTATTGGACTCTCGAGTGGTGCTACAGATCGGGATTGGGGCGCTTCTACAGAGTGTGCAGTTCTCAGTATTGGCAGAGCAGGCTTGAAGTCTTTTGATCGAGATGTGTCTCCAGTCAGGTGATCACACATTCCTGCAGGCAAGAAACGAGGCGCTCTACAATACTTGTAGGTTCAACCAACCATGGAGATAGTAGAGTGCTGCAGGGCTGTGGTGTATCCGGGTCTCACCACTAGAGTGACAGGGGATGCTGCAAATCAAATCGGGGTCCCAGCAAAGTAACAGTGAAGTGTGATACAGGATACGTTTGAGACACAGTGTCAGTGCCTTGCAATGGCCTAGCAGTGGGATATCAAAAGCTGTGGTAAGTCAATAGTGATATTCACCGGTGCAGCTGTTTGTAGATCCCAGTACTGGAAGAGCAGGGCTACAATTGAGGTACATGGTCAGAATTCTGTATCCGTATCAGTACTGGAACATCATAGAAAACTGTAAAGCACTGTTGGAGGTACAATGGCAGAGCTGTGTAAGTGCTGGTAGTGTAGCAGCACCTACATGTTATAACTGAGATGAATTTGCAGAGCTGTATACAAATGATGGTAAAACAATCAGGTGTTCTTCTGGTCTAGCAATTGAATAGCCGAAGTACTGCAGGACAGGACTGAGTAGCATTTGCAGAGTTGTGCCTAGATTTCAGTACTGGCTTTAAATGTGATTTTGTGAAATATACAAAATGTATGAAAAGATGGCCAATGTGGCTGTGTGTGCATCCACAGCAGACAGCTTTGAATGCCTATTGACCACTGTGAATGTACATACTTGACGGGGGCCATCTTCGAACAGGATTTGTTAAAATGAAACCAGCCCATTTGGAGATACCCACCACACTCACGTGCTCATGCGCACATGCCAGCTGCCATCTTGAGCGTTTACAAAACCATTTTAAGATGGTAGAGAACTGATATCTTGGGGGGTGGCTAAAAAGTTAATTTTGTAAAAAAAAAAGAAACGGGGCAAGAGGTCATTGGGTTTGAGGTCGAGTGGGGGTAAGAGTGGAGAAAACAGGAGGTACAGAGAGGGAAAAATAAATATCCCCTCCCATGCAAAGGAAAGCAAGGTCTGACGCAGCAGAGGAAGGATACATCATCCAATGAGAACATTTGTCAAACTGAATGGCTCCTGGGTGGGATAAACACAAGAATAGAGAGGAAAGTTGTGAAATCAGAAGCGGGGAAGTGAGATAAACAACAGAATTATCCAATCATCTGCAAAGTGCTGATCTAAAACCCACTGTAAGTATATATATAATGTATTGGAAATAACAGGTCTTCCAAACAAACAGCTAATCCTGTCTGTAGCCAAAGATTCAAAATTGGGCTGAGGACTGTCAAAGGGCCCATTCCATCTTGCTGCCATGGCCAATCATGAATAAGAAAACAATACTCTCTGGACTTATTTGCCCTCTTGAAAATATTGTGTAATGAGAAGTAATTTTACGAGCTGCAGCAAATATCAAAACATGCATTCAGATGTAGAAAGCTTCCTAAAGCCCTGGTTTTGCCAAGCAATTACCTAAAAATGTGTTTTATATTCATTAATACGTCCCTTATTTTGTGCATATTACACTCAACAGGACTTACAGTAAAAAGGCAAACCTGTAAACCTAATTTTGACAACCTTCCATCCGTCTCACCTGTTCTGTAACAGGTAGTTGACAAATATTAGTATTTCCTATGAATGTTCTTAAGAGTCTTTAGAGTACCACAATGAGTAAGGTGTAGAATGTCGAAGTTAATCCTTTGACCTTACAAATGTGAACAATTTTGCTACTGAAAATTAAATATCCATGAAGCAGTTTAGTTGAAATAGTGATATGTTTACAGCGTTCAAGGCTAGTGATGCTTTCTGACAAATTCAGATGAGGAATATTGTACATTTCATCGAGACATTTTGACAGTTTGCGCTTTTCAATGTGTCTGCTCATTGAGTGCCAGGTGTTTACTACGCAAAGGTTGTATTAATTAAACTCTAGTTATAGTATAATCGTTTTTTTACGGTTGGTCAATAAATGAGTGTTTTGAAAGCAATATTTCTCTTCCTTGCAGGGCTTGGCTGTGTTAGAAATGAAAATACAACAGAACACCAATCAGTACCTGTTAGAAATGGGGGTCTCTAGTTGGCAAGGGTTTGCCCCTTTGTCCAAGTAGGGACCCTTCCTTCTAGCCAACAGTAATACAGTGAAGACACTACAAAAGGACACCACACCAGTTTAGAAAAATATCCAATACTTTTATATATCCAAAACAAGACCAAAAATGATAAAAATCCACCATACAGTTCTCAGAAATCTTCAGTAATCAAAATAGACTTGAAATACAGTTCCTTGAAGTCGACAGCTCCGTCTGGGGTTATCACGGCGTCGTGAAGAACAAATCCAAACAGTTCTGGCTGACCGCAGTGTCGCAGCCCAGCTACAGTGTCAGGAAGACCCGCAAAAGAGTACCTTTAAAAATGTAGGGCGTCTGCGACCTCTCAATGAGCCCCGAAGGGTCGGCATCCGCAGGCGTCGGTTCCAGAGGTAGATGCAGGTGTCCTCGGGCCTTTGAAGTTACACGAGTTGCAGATCGAACTCCTCGCGGTTGAAGTCAGGAGCGCCGGCAGGCATCGGGGCTGCAGTGCGAAGTGCAGCGGTGCGGCGTGCGGTGCCCTCGGGTCGCGGTGCAGGCAGCCGCTCGATGACGGTCGTCCAGCGGCATCAGTGAGACCAGGGCTGCAATGCGAAGTGATGCAGTCCTCGTTGCAGTGCTGGCAGGTCACGGTGCAAGCAGCGGCGTCGTCGGTGCTGAAGCGCCTTTGTCAGCTGACGAACCGGAGTCGATGGCGCCGGCGTCAGTAGGCCAAGGCTGCAGTGCGGGATGAGGACGGTGCATCATGTAACTTACGAGCGGTGCCCTCGACCACGGTGCAAGCAGCAGCGCTGATGTCGGCGTGGAGTGGCGTCATCGGGGATACCAAGGCAGCGTCGTGAAGCGAGGCAGTGCAACGTGCCGTGCCCACAGGTCACGGTGCAAGCAGCGGCTCGGTGGCGGTATCGGGTGGCGTAATCGGTGAGGCCAGGGTTGCGGTGCATCGGTGCCCTCTGCGGTGCCTTCAGGACACGGAGTCGGCAGCAGCACCGTAGACGGCGTTGGGTTGCTTTTTCTTCTGTTGCAGCACAAAACACACAGTCCCCAGTGCTGATGGCAGAAGAACTAGAAGTCTTTGTTGTTCCTGAGACTTCTTGAACAGGGGGCAAGCTCTACCTCAAGCCCTTGGAGAAACTCAATAAAGAAGTTGCAGAAAGTTCAGTCCAGTCCTTTTACTGCCCAAGACAGAAGCAGCCTCTGCAGGCCAACACAGCAAAGTACTAAGCAAAGTGGTAGTTCCTTCTCACAGCTTCTCCAGCTCTTCTTCTTGGCAGTCTTCTTGTTCCAAAAGAGTTCTAAAGTTCTGGGGTCTGGGCCCCAATATTTATACTCCAAATTCCTTTGTCCTCTTATGCAGAGAGTGTCTGTGCTTAATCCAAACCAGTTTGGTCCTCCTTGCCCAGCTTCCCAGCAAGAGGCGGAGACAGCATTGTCTTCAGCAATCCAGGCGCATTCAGGTGCAAGGAAATCTCCTCTCGCTACTCTAAATGCAGCCCAGGTCTATTCAGCCCAGCCCTGACTCATACAGACTCTCTGGAGCCACTGCACATCCCCAGCCCCTGTCACTTCAAAGCCAGACAGTCAATACACATCCTAGCAGAGGCACACGAAATGGCTAAGCAAGAAAATACCTACTTTCTAAAAGTGGTATTTTCAAACACAGAATGTAAAAATCACCTTTTCTAAAAGATGCGTCTTTAGATTCTGAGTTCAGGCATACTAAACTTTATTTTCCTATCTGGTCCCAATGGGAAGTTATATTTATAAGATGTTATAAATTAACTCTAATGCTTTCCTGTGGGCCAGATTGCCTTGCAATAGTGAAAAACAAAATTGGCAGTATTTCACTATCAGGACATGTCACACACATCAGGGCATGTCCTACCTTTCACATACACTGCACACTGCCCACAGGAGTACCTTGGGCCTACCTTAGGGGTGACTCACATGTAAGAAAAGGGAAGGTTAGGGCCTGGCAAGTGGGTGCACTTGCCAAGTCGACATGGCAGTACTAGACTGCACACAGACAATGCAGTGGTAGGTCTGAGTTACCTTTGAAGGGCTGCTTGTGTGGGTGGCACAACCAGTACTGCAAGCCCACTAACAGCATTTGATTTACAGGCCCTGGGCACATGCAATGCACAGTACTAGGGGTTGACTAGTAAGTCAAATAACCAATAATGGAATCACCAATCCATAACAACAATTTACAACAGGAGCACTTGCACTTTAACACTGAACAGCAGTGAGAAAGTGCGCAGAGACACTAAACCAGCAAAAACAGAGTCAAAACCGGGAGGTCAGAAAGCAAAAAGACAGGGGAAACACACCAAAAGATGCCAAGTCTAACAGTACCACTAACAACATTTTTGAATTACAGTATTACGTAGTGAAACACTCTAATGTCTTCCTTTGTATTACAGAATGCTGTAACAAAAGAAAAGGTGCAGAAGGTGAAAGAACGATTTATGTCAGCATATGATGTCACCGCAGATGGACGTTTACAAATACACGAGGTACTCAAGAATCTCTGTATTGTGTGCATAAGCTTTAAAGTTTGGATAAAACCTTTGTTTGAATTTAAGTCATTATGTGCTCAAAAAGAATAGTATGTAAAAAAACTTGTATCTGGAGTAATTTGCATCTTTGCAACCAGGAAAACAGCATACAATATTGGTTAAATTGTGTTGTGAGTTGTTTCACCTGCCCATGGCGTCCCTTGGGCTATTCCTTAACTTTTTCACCCCTATGTTTCTACCTCCGCTCTGACATGGGCCCTGCTAATCAGATCTGAATTCAACAATGCCCCTTCACTCTTGGTGCAGCCCTTGTACAGTGAGACTGACCTGGCATATGCCCTGGAGCCAAGCTGACAATGACAGGTGTAAACTATTACTATTAACAAAGTCAAGTATTGCAGTTTAGGAGAGCCTTAGAGCAAAAATATGTGTATAGGTTATTTGAGGGTACAGTGGATAATTATTCCCCACATCTAAAATTATTTCACCTGACCTAACGTGCAGAGAGCAATGCTGCTGTCTATTCGCCATACCAAAAAGCATAATTTGACCATAAATGTGTATCTATGATCCCATTAACATTTCTGATTTAATAGCCTGTGCATATGTGTAGTTTTGTTTTAGTTTCATAAATCTACAGATTGAATTAACTTAGACCTTTTAGATTTTGAGTTATGAGTGATGGAACATTTTATTCCCTGTTCAGTCTGTGTGCATTAGTTGGGGTAATTGCATCTTCTGGGCGGTAAATAAATCTCAGGAACCTATTCAGATGGCCCTGCAAGGCCATCTGTGTTTCTGCCAACGTTCAAATAATTCCCGAACGACTGGCTTAATAAATACGGAATTATTTCCTGAATTAGACTCATGGTGATGTGGTACAAATTACCATATTCTTCAACTTTGTAATGAAGAGTAATTTGGGGAAGAAATCCAACTGCAACAGCACATTTAGCGAGAGCAAGAGGCTGTTTGCGCTCTCTATTCATGCTCTGTTACATTTAGCGATGTTTCTTAGGGCATAATGCATCCATGCATCCATTTTGGGCACGAGGGTTCATGTTGTGCTGAAAAATAGCTAAATGCCAGGAGTAAATCGGGGGGAAATCTAACCCATATTGCACATTTAGTAAGTGTGAACAGCTGATCGCGTTCAGTAATAATGCTTCATTGCATTTAGCACTATATCTTAGTGCAAAAGGCATCCTCACGTCCATTTTGGACACAAGGGGGAATTTTTGGTCTAATAAAATTGTGCTAAATGCAGAATTACTCTTCTTGCATAATTCAGCATTATCTTGCTAAACATTTTGGATAATTTCGCATGATTATACTACATGGATTTACGTCAGTTATTCCCACCCCTAATAGAGCAGATTTGATTGTATGTGGTCCTCTGAAGAAATTCATGGATGAATTGGAAGAAAGAAAAGTTGTGTATGAAGATCACAGCACAGTGGAAGAGAAACACATCTACTAGGAATTGATGAACACTGTGATGGACGGTGACCTTTTAAACTGGTGTGCATACATTCCTGCACCATATTGCAGCAAAAGAATTGAGTAAACGTCCGCCCAATTTTTAAAAAGTCACTAAAAGTTATATTTTTCAAGTACAATTTTCAACTATATGTGTTCAAAAGTGATAGATTTCACATGCAGTTGTAAAGGGGACTCATAATATATTTCAGTCCTTCATTGCTTACTAATTAATTCCCCACTCTCTAAGGGAGTCTCGGAGAGTCAACATTTTGAAAAATATGGAGCAAAGCGGTGCACTGTACAGGAGAATTTCCTCAATAAATTTGCTAAAGAAGCAAAGATTTACATACATTTTAAATAATAGAGTTGTGCAATTTGGCATTGACAAGTATTGTAGTGTATTGTATTGGATTTTATTCTATTGTAGCATTTATGTAGCATATCATATCACCGATGAGGACACAAAGTGCTCTAGTTTGCATTAAGTTCCTGAGGACATATTTGATATGGTGTTGGATGTAGTTTGGCCTGTACGGAATGTGTAGGGTTATATGTGTGATATTCAAAGATGTGCTTCAAACATGGTGTGACAAATATCACTGCACATAAGCATGAGATGTTGTGGAGAGTGTGGCAATAAGAAGAGACCATGCATATCTGCCATGGTAGAAATGGTAAATCCCCTAAAGTTCATACCGTCATAAAGTTCATAACACATGTGTAAGTAGAGTCCTCTTGGGGAGTACACCCACAATAACAGCAATTCATTCCCCGATGTAGTGAAAAACAAGCATGATATATAAACTGTGCGGGTTCCACCGATAAGCAAACAGATGCACAACAGCTGATGGTACTGTTGAACAGCTAGGATATAAGTAGTCTACTTGGAGATGTTGCAAAATAAAATGCAACACATTGGATGCCTAAAATCGGGCTAGCGTTTAATGCAAAATTGCAAGCAGCACAACAAAAGGTCAAGATGATCCCCTTGAGGATGCACTGAACGGCCTTGAGAGGAAGCTATCATTCATACATACAATACTAGCCTCACTATTTTCACAAAATCCCGCTTCCAATTGCCATGTTTGAAACTGAGGTTACACTGTTAGGAAATGTGTAAGGTAGAACCCTGAGCCCTGGGACTTCTGGGTCTACTAGAGCCACGAAAATTAGCAAGCATATTTAGTGTTACAGAAAGCTTCAAATTAATATAAAACTACATCCATATTTGATTTAAACAGTTCATATATTTAGGTCTACATATATGTAGTTATTTACATAATATCATATGAAAGTGCATTAACGTAAGACAGATAACATTTTAAGTTTGTTTTTATAGCCCTCACATGATTATGATATCACAATCAGAAAACACATAATTACAGGCTCATTCTGAAACATCATTCTTGCAGTGAGGGCCGGATTGTACTCCCAGCTACAATTTTGGGCCAAAATAGCAACTCATGAGGGGCTGGCAGAAAGTGGAACCAAAAGATCTCTGTTGATTAGATTGCTACACTGGTAAAGAGTGTGTAGCAAAGAATGACCACATTTTTGGTAAAACTTCTCGAACTGTCCCTGAAGCCACCAAAAATATTATATGGAGACATAGCCAAGAAAGGATAAATGCTGTGAGCGTAACAACATGCAGTATTCCTGAAATCAGGAAGCAGTGGTACAACCTTCGCTCATGCACTAAGAAAAGGCTGCCCAGTAGGATGAAGGAAGCTGCTGCCGTTGGAGGTGGACCTTCCACTCAACCACCAACAACAGCAAACACATGAGGCCATTGACACCTTAGAGCCTCCTCAGCAGCACACAGGTTAATGTTTTTTTTTTTTTTTTAATTAAGGGAATGCAAATTATGGATCTTAATATATTTTTTTATAACTATCATTAAATTCTGTATAACCAGATTACATTTGGCTTAGTCCCATTTTACAGATCATTCTATGAACATTTTTTATGTTCAATACATTTTCTTGTGGGATTTGCATTCAAATGAAACTCTTTTGGAAAATGCCCTCTCTGAAGGTTCACCCCAAATGTTTTGCCTTCCTCCTCCTCTTTTTGCTGAATTCTTTTTGTTGGCTACAGACTCTGAGCACTTTACTAATGCTGACCAGTGCTAATGTACATGTTCTCTCTCCTCTAAATATGGTACAATGGGTTTACACCTGTTTGGCATATCTAATTACTTGTAAGTCCTTGTAAAGCGGTATACCATATACCTAGGGCCTGTAAAATAGTGGGGCTGCAGCACTGACTGTGCCTCCCACACGAGTATCCTTTCAAACTTGTCTCAAGCCTGGCACTGGTGAGCCTGTGTGTTTAGTATTACTGCTACTTCAACTTGGCATTGAAAACCCTTTGCCAAGCCTTAAACTCCTTTTTTCTTACACATAAGTCACCACTAAGGTAGGCCACAGGCAGCCCATAGGCAGGGTGCTGTATAAGTAAACGGTAGAACATGTACTTTTAAGTTTTGCATTTCTATTTCTTGGTAGTGAAAACCCCTAAAACAATTTCCACTACTGTGAGGCCTATTCCTCTGATAGATTAACATTGGAAATCCCTTAATACATGTTTAAGCTGTTTTTCCTGATTAGAAAGGAGTAGCTGTGGCATGTTTCATATCTTTGAATGGGTAATGATAAATCCTCTTTACTGGTAGAGTTGGATTCAACATTACTATTTTAGAAATGCCACTTTTAGAAAGTGGACATTTCTCTGTTCTTACAGCTCTGTGTGCCTGCAGCCTGTCTGCAGCCTGTCTCCAGTGCACATCTGGTGTGGGTTACAGTTACACTTTGTACATGCCCTCTAGATAGTCACAAACACAGGAAGGTTAGGTGTGTTTGAGCACTCATCTTCATTCTGGTGGCTCTTCCTGGGCAGGAAGTGAGGGAAGGGCTGACACATACACCTGAATAGGTAGTGCCCTGTTCCCACACAGAGGGCTGATTACCCCCTACTGATTGTGTGGAGCCAGGGATGAGAAGAAAGGACCTTTGTGCACAACTGGGTATAAGTACTGGGTCTATGACCCCACCAAATCAGACACTTTTGGACCTACAACTGGACACTGTCAAAATAATTCCTTTGTTGCAACAAGGACTGATACTGTTGGACTGCTGACTTAGAAGGCTTGCTTTTCTGCTGTGCTGCCCTGCTGCCTGCTGCTCTATGACCCTGCTGAGGAGAGCTGGACTCTGCCTTGCAACTGAAGTGATCTCCAAGGGCCTGCTGGTTTGTCTCCTTTTGCTTGAGACTCAGGGATATCAAAGTCTCTACCCCTGCACTGGATGTGGACCCAGATGCTTTCAGCAGAGAAATCGACACATCACCAGTCTGCGTGTAGTAGAACCGGCACATCGACCCTGTTGCAGGAGTGGAACTCGGTGCATCGTACTCAGAACCACTGCATTGCATACGGAACCACAGCTTCAGAACTAACGCATCGCCGCCACTGCCTGGAGAAGATCGACACATCGCCCCTCCAGTGTAGATTAACCTGGTGCATGGTCTTTGGAACCGTCGCACTTGGAACTGGTACTTCGCTCAACAGACCCAATGCATTGCTGACACTGCACAAAGGAAATCAACGCATCACCTAGACTGCGGGCCTGATATCGACGCATTGCTCATTTGCACGCCATGTCTTGCTGTTGTGACCAGGATTAAGGTACTCTGTTCACTGGGCCTGCGTGGGCTTTTTCTCCGGGCTGCACTCTCTCACGGTTGGCCTGAACTTTTGATTTTTGTCCCGGTCCAGCGCGATCATATAACCCTCATAGGCGCTTATCGCTTCTAATGACTAGAACTCTTTTTATTCTTTAAAAATTCGCATCTCAACTTCTACTTATTAGATTTTTGGAATTTTGGTCTTCTTATATTCATAAAATTATTCTCTATTTTTCTAACCCTGTGTGGAGTCTTTTTGTGGTGTTTTCAATATGTTGCTGTGTGGGTGTGTTGCACGAATACTTTACACGTTGCCTCTTTAGATAAGTCTGACTGCCCTGTGCCAAGGTACCAGTGGGTGAGCACAGGTTTTTTTTTTAATTGGAGTTTTAAATAGCGCAAACTTGACCCGAAGGTATCAGAGTGCTTTACATGAGCACCAGTTGCGTTACACAAGGACACATTCATTTTTAATAGGCACGGGGAGATTACGTGATGTGCCCAGAATCACAGGATGTTGAATGTCATTGCTGAGACTCGAACCTGGTTCCCCAGATTTTAAATCGACCACCCTAGCTGTTAGACAACATCCTTTCCCCTGGTTATCTTTTTAGTGTGTATCTAGGTTAACCTGACGAGAGTGGTGGTTCCTACTTGGACAGTGGGCATACCTCTGCCAACCAGAAAACCCATTTCTAACAAACTCTTTTTGGTTTTAGCGATTAAAAATAATGCAATGTTAAATAATGTGAGATATTAGGAATACTTTACTATACAAAACAATATAATTTTTTTGTATCATCCTGGAAATAAATAAGGAAAATTAGTTAATCATAAATATAATAGGCTTACACTTCAACATAGGCTGTTGCGTGTAATACTAAATAAAATGCATATTAATGAAACTTATATGACATTTTACATACAGAGATAGAACACAACATTACAGAGGTACATGATGCTCACAATGAAAGATGTAGCCGATCAGGAGTCTAACAACAATGATATACTTCAAGAAATGGACATGACACCAACACCAGTATTGACTCAAACAACTTTTCCTACAAGAAGACACACACACACCTGGATCTACATAAAATGCATAGGCAACTGCATGGATGTAGTACAAACTCTTATATATCCAGAGACTCCTGAGTAAACGATTCTTACCACTAGGACCACGGTTTCCAACTAGACCTGCAGATACAGGTGCCACATCATCTAGATCAAAATGTATGCAAATAGAAAAATCAATGTTAGGCATTTAAAAAAATTATTTGAAACCATTAACATGCATGCAAGAAACACGGATGTAGGCATGTCATATAACTAATGGTATTGACAATTTATATGAAACACTGAAGTAGTTATCTGAATCTATTGTTGAGGAGACAGAGCAACATAATAAAAGACATTGAAACATTGTATTTAAGCATTTTGTAAAAAGTATAGAAAAATTGGCAACTGCAACAGGTAAACTTAACTGTTGCACCATACATATCCAGAAAGAAATGCCCCACTGTTGCAAAGATGTAGTAAAAGGTTTAGGAGACATTACATCATGTCTAGAATTTTTACCAACTACACAAACACATTCTAGTGGTCCAGCTACACCTACTCTAGAGAGTGAGGAGGCTTCTAGCCAAAGTAGTATGCCTGTGTCTCATTCCAAAAGATCTAGGCGTACAAGCAGTCAAGTTGCTGAGTTTCGAAGTGGATATGTTGCCAATTAACCTAAGACGTCCACTCCCAACAGAGAAAGAGACATTAAATGTATGTTTTGTAAAATTTAAAAGAGAAATATATTTTGTAACAATAATGTGCATATCAAAATGTTATGAAAAAAATATGTATTCAGACCCTGTTGTGACTCTTCATATAAACTGTGAATAAGCATGGAAATAAAATTTACTTTTCATCATTTTGACTATGACAACCTCATTATACATTGCATGATTTAAGTTTAATATAGTTTAGAAATAATTGTTGGTAATGTAACTGCATCTCTAACTTCCATCTGCTGCTCTGCTGGCATCTTGGGGTGTTTTTGGAGGGGTGGTCTCAGAGACGTTTTAAGGAATGGGCAAAGTGGGTACTGGCCCAGAGCCCCAGCCTTTCACGGGGGCCCTGATAGAGCCAGCTCTGTTCTGCAGAGAGTCTTGCCCTGATGGCCTGGATAAATCTTAAATAGATTGTTTTAAATACCTTTTTCCTATAATTTATTTTTAATGTGGGTGATATATGGGAGTCTATTACAGACATTTTGCAGATAAATGTAGTTTATGTTTCATGCAACATCCATAATAAAGTTTCTTTTAGCTCAAAACAGGACCTCACATATGAGACAATGAGATATGGGAGGGTGTCACAGAGATAATTTTCAGTAATGTTAGTGCGCTGCTGGTGTGTTACAATATTGAAAACACACGTCGCTATCCCTGAATATTAGATGTAAACACATTTAGAATTTGGGCCAGTGTGCCTGTGCACTGTCGGTGACCTGGCCAACGAGGACATGAAAGAGCTGACATTGGATCATAAATTCAAAGCTATTCCGAACAGGGGCCCCTAATATCGGTCTGGCCCAGGACCCCCAAATCCTTAAGCTGACCCTGGGTGGTCACCCTCTTTATCAGAGCTGTCCTGCTCAGGCTATATTGGAAGTTCCTTACTTGTAGCTATTTTGTGCAGCATAGCACGCACTGCCACAGTCTTGAATGCCACTGGAGGTGAACATTGAAGGGCTATTCAACTCTTTGAAGGAAGAGAAACCTTGCCTTAAGCAGGCCAAAAGTGTCCTCTATAACTGTCCTTGTTCACTTGTGGGAAGTATTTCACTACTTGTACTTGCATCGAGGTATGGGGTCTAAATCTATGTGTGTAGTGCATAAGAACTGTCACACAACACAAATGAAAAACTACAATTAAAAACACAACTATATAGTATGGAATAATTAAATATAAATTTGAAATGTAGAAACACCTAAAAGAAAACTATCCCCAAAGTCTCCTTTGGTAAAGCGGTTGTATAGGGCACAGTGCCGTAAGATATGAGTCATGAGTTGAACCTGGAAATGTATCCTTAAGCTATTAAATCTAAAATAATAGTGCTGCTGAGCCTATACTTGCTCGATATCTTCTCCTCTCTCTGCTGAAACGAAGTCACCCTGATTTCTGAAAATGTTCCCCTATCTTTGCCTTCTCCTCTTGTGGTGTGGAGTAAACAGTCTCATCATCCTCGCCATAGCATACAGAGCAGCCATTGTGGAAAAATACTGTTTCTACCACTTTTAAAGTCTGCACCTGGTCACCATCTGCTTTCACTTGATGCTAATTTAGGAGTGCAAAAAACAGTTTTTGCGACTGTTCGCAATTAGAAAATCAATGGTACATTCCAAAATGGGAAACATAAATTGATAATAGGTAATCATAAATTTCAGATGCAATATTAGCGAGCCGATAAAATTTGGTTCACATCGCTATTTCTGCAACGAGAGCTGTAAACCACGCTGATACATTCCAAACTTACCTTTTAACAGTCACTAACCTACTTGATACAAATCAAATTACAGAATCGCAAACACTTTGTACATCTAGCCCTATATTCCATGAACAGACTTTGGAGCTGTTCTTCTCCACCTGATTTACAATAAAGTGACATATTTTGTGCTGATCAAGCAGACCCCAACAGTAAACCTGAGAGACATCTGATGCACTTCCAACTGGATTTTCTAATCTCATGAGTCTACTGCGGATAAAACACATCTCTCAATGATGTGAGCTAATTTCATCATATTGACATTGCAGTCATTAAAACCTGAAGCTGTATTATGGTAAAAGAGCATGTTCGTTGTTTGCACCAGGCGCACTTTTAAAAAGGTGCACCCGGCGCAAACAATGAAAGTGCACTCTATTACCATGAATGCGCTTCCCCAGGGTAGCCCCAAACTCTTGCTGTCCTAGGGGCAGTGCATTCAGGTGAAAACCAGAGCATCTGCTTTACAGCCGCTCCATGTTATCACTAATTAGAGGTCCCCTTCCAGGCGGGTGCAGCAGTGACTGCACCCACCTGCAAGGGGAAGTCTGGGGAGTCCGTGGGATCCCCTTTCCCCCCGCCAGAAGGCTGCCATCAGGAGGCGCACTCACAGTGCGCCACCCTTGAGGTGGTGCACTGTGACTGAACCTCATGAGGGCTTCTTTGCCTCTCGCCCGTGTCTGTAATATGGCGCAGAGGCAAAGGCATTCCCTCATTTGCATGGGGCACGCCCCCATGCAAACGAGGGAACGCCCCCTGAAGGTAGCGCTTGTGCTTTAAGTGCGCCAGCGCTATCGGTATTACAGAAGGGGCGGCACAAGCGTTTGCGGCCCCTTCTGTAATACCAAAGTGCCCCGGGGACATGCATAGTGGGCTCACCCCCATTGCGCCCCCGGGGTCCTTTATGTAATGTGGCCCCAGGTTGGGCATGAAAAGGTGTTGAATGTTTCTTAGCCCTATTTTGTGATGACTATAAAATAGCACAGTGAAAGCCCACTACAGGTTGTACTTTAAGCTGAATGGTGGTTTTACGGAAAGGGAACAGGCATGCAGACATTGTAGAAAATGGACATTTTCATTAGCTTTTAGAAGGAGAAACAGAAGAGGAATTGTTTCTCTTGTTACAAAGTCTGTATTTCTTGTACTTAACTTTGAAGTGACCCCATACCTACTTTAAATGCATAATAAACTTGGGGAGATCAAAAGAGGTACAGATTTGTCAAGAGCCACACCTTTTGCCTACAGTCTGTACCCAATATTTCTTGTCTAAGATGCCCATCTATGTAATCTACTGCCCATCTACATAAACCTCCTTCCTTGTGGTCTGTGGGAGGATATGTCACATGATATTAGGCTATGCTAGAAAGAAATCAGAGACCACAACTACCTTCCATAAAGGGTCTATTGGTGCTATAGATCAGATGAGAGAGATAGGTCAGAGAAGCCCATATGTAAATAGTGTTGATTATAGATACAAAAAAATCTGAATCCTTGTAAAATGTCACCTGTTTTTGTTTGCCTCTTACTCTGGTGGAAATGAGAAAATAGAGATTGCACTCCGATGCTTGGCTTCCTAGCGTGTTGTAGCATGAGTAGAGCATTTAGTGACAAACCTGGATAGACATCATTGCCACGGTCAAGTATGGGTTGCATGGAAGCAGTTACCACCATCATTCTTTGTAGGAATTTAAGGCATCAATGAAATTTCTAAAAAAATTAGGACGAATTAGGATAATAAAAAGAGCTCTTAGAAAGCACATAAATTTGGAGGTTGAGAGAACATTGTGACTTGACTGAGATACCCAGACTTCTGATCATTTCTGAATGTGCAGGACACGTTAGCCTGTAACAGCAAATTACTCTGGGTTAATTGCATTTCGAGCTCAATGTGAATAAGCTTCTAAATCTTGGTGCCTAACCACAACCAAATGACCTCAAGGGCAGGATCATAAGATTCTAGTCTGGATGGCCGACTGACCTTTGAGATTGAAGAGAGTCTTCATATCACCTTCCTATAAATAAAAAAATGCACCATTGGAAATTGGCAGACAGGCCAAAGGGCAGAGATACGAGATTTAATAAAGAGAGAAAACGGCAATGAGCAGGCCCATGAGAGACACCTCAGTTACTGGCTTTAAGGATGAACACCATTAATGGCAAGGCACAAGAGATGACTGTATTCAAGCAAGGCCCTGTCTCCGGATGTCGACCTCTGACTAACCCAAAAGCAGTACATCATGGTAAATGGTGCAGAAAAACACTAATATAGCAGCAGCGGCTGCCTCGGAACGAGGGTGGTGGGGCGGGGGTGTATTAAAAAAATAAAATAGACTTACCGTCTCCGCCGTGCCGCCGCACGCCTCTCCCACCGCCGCACGCCTCTCCTCCATCTGCTGTGCTGGAAGCACCAGAAGCACCCAGTCTTCCAGACTCTGCCAGCTAATCACGATGCTGCAGGAGCAGCGTTCTGATTGGTCTGAGCGTCCTGTTTGGACGCTCAGACAGTGCCTGGGGATGCTGGGCATGTACTCCACGACGCTATGTAACACAGCCCAATGGAGAACATGCCAAGTGCGCATGATGGTATGGCCGGCCCTAGAGGGCCAGCCAAATCGTAATGTGCACTTACACTTAGAGGAATGCAAACCACTCCTCCCGCGCTCTGCCGTTACAGAGCCCAGCCCTGCCCCGACTCTCGCATAGAAAAATAAAGTAATAACGTCCTGTTATTATCATTTTATTTGTATTATTTGCACTGCTGAAATAGCTGTGGGGCTACGCTCCTCCGCCTTACCGGAGTAGCCGCCACTGTAATATATGTAACAAGATCAGGGTTTCGGTAGTGCCGCCGTCTGCTGTCATTTGAATAAAATCACAGACTCAAACAACCACCTCAGGGAATAGGGTTGCTACCTTTGCAAGAGAAAAATATCGGCCATTTGTTGTTTTTGTAAGTGTCTGCAAAAGCCTGGCGGTGATAGTAAATAGGTCTTTAATCAAAATCATATGTATTCATTTGTAACATGACTTTTTGGCTTTGTTTACTTTAATTATTAGTCATGGATCACTATCGCAGCTCTAGAAAAGATCTAAAAGTGCTTTCTATTTATATTTGCTGTTTGACATATGTACAGATAAAGCCTAAAAATAATGTCTTTAGCCTATTTTCTTTATTTTTGTACCAGCCGGGAAAACAAAATACTGGTGGTGCTGGTAGAAAACTGGTCAAGTGGCAACCCTAGCTGGGCAGTGGATTAAAGGGTGATCAGATTTTGGCTTAATTGCTCAAATAGTTGACATGATTCCACTCCAAGTGCTATATACTATCTAAGGCTTGTTTGAATTTGGTTCAAATAAAGGAATTAAATGTATGTATATATTCTATTCCATGACATTAAGTAATGATTTTTGGATGCATAATAAACCCCACACTAATAGTAGGCACGACATTTAAACCTAAAAGTGCGGGAAAAAGGCTATTTTCTGAGCTCATGACAGCTCACAGACACTGCTCATCACCTTCTGTCGCGGAGCAGTCACATCCGCTGCACCACATGCTTAGGCAGCGAAAGGATCTCGCTTCCCTGTGGAGAGGAAGGAACTCAACTGTCCTAACACAACTGAAATCCATGTTGATGCGCTCTCGGGGGGCTGTTAGTTCTTCTCTTCGCTGGCTACTATAGACAAGTTAGACACAAAACAATAAATCGCACAGACACCAGAGACCATTTGGGAATTAACTCTAGCAACAATGGAAAACAAAACTGAGACATTTAACTTTCAAAAGGGCTTAAATATTAATATCTAATCTTTTTTTGGGAAATTATATAATGATATCACTTGAAAGGGAATAGTCATGTTTTTTTCTAACTACGTTTATCATGAAATGTACTGTAAATGAATATCTGAACGGTGATAGGCGAGGGCTATTTAAAACAGAATACGATTAGAAAATACAATTAAATGAGTTATGTGAAAACATGGATGGGTTTATTTTGATATTTAATTATTTATTTAATTATTTCATACCGCATTTCTTAATTGAATAGGCAATGAAAATCTGCCTGTTTTTGCTTAGTCTTCAGCGTGGGTTTGGTACCTGCAACGAAGCAACAGCGCTTTTCCCCAACAAATAAAGAAATTGAGCATAGGACTTTGTTTTTGTAGAAAAAGATTTCAGATTACCCATATGCACACTGACGAGGTAAATGAGTGCGAGAAAGTAGGTTTTTGGTTGAGGACGGTGTGAGCCCTTCTCAGGCAGCAGCACAACCCATGTCAGGGTGAACCACAAAAAGTCACTAAATTAACCTGTTATTATAAATTGGGTTTCTGGTTGGCAGAAGTATGAACTCTGTCCAAGCAATAACCACAGTCCTAGTCAGGGTAAGTCACCAACACACTTTAAATTAACCTGTGCTCACCCCTTGGTAGCTTAGCACAGCGCAGTCAGGCTTAACTTAAGAGGCAATGTGTAAAGTGTTTGTGCAACACTTTAAACAGTAAGTAAAACAGTGAGAACACCACACAAAAAGATACCACACCTGGTTAGAACAATAGAGCTTAATTAAAATGAACAAAACAAGACCAAAACAACAAAAATCCAATATGTATAACCGGAGTTATGATTTTTTAAAGAATAAACTGAAATGTAGTGCTTAAAAGTATAAAGTGCGAACCAGGGGCATCTGGTGTCACTAGACTGTGTCAAATCCAAAAGTTCAGGCTGACCGCGATGGAGCAAGGGTCAAATACAGGGACAAGCCATGGCCTGCTCCAAATTATCTTGTTTGCGTTGACGTCGAAGATGGAATGCGCGGAGCAAAGGAGGGGATGTATCATCATCAATCCTAAGGAGGTGATGCTTCGGCTTCAAGCCGCACAAAGTCATAGATGGGCGGAGATGGAGGTGAGGTGCTGCGCTGTCAGCGAAGCAATGCACTCAATCCTTTGAGCAATAACGATGCACCAGCGTCGATGGGGATGCGATGCACTCGATCCTTGCAGCAGCTGCTATATGTCTGTGTCTATGGAGATGCACGGGTTCTAAGGTGCGCAACACCGTCAATGTGTGGATTTTAGCTGGATCAGCACTTTATATCCACTTATCCCTTGGCAAGGGAAGACTCTCAGATGGCAGAGTCCAAGTGCTGTAGCAAGATGAGTTGGAAGTCTTTTATGTCCCTGAGACTTCAACCAGGAGACAAGCCAGCAAGCCCTTGGAATCAGTTTGGTTCTGGGCTGGAGAGATACAGGTCCAATCCTTTTCACTCCCAGGCAAGAGGGCAGCAGGCAGCAGATCAGCCCATGAAAGCAGGAGTCCACCTGAGTAGCAGTCCAGCCAAGCGGCAGTCCTTGTGGCAGCACAGCAGTCCTAGTGAAAAACAAATTTAAGAGTTTTCACTACCAGCACATGTAAAACTTAAAAGTACATGCCCTACTTTTCAAATACATTGCACCCTGCCCTGGGGCTGTCAAGGGCATACATTAGGGGTGACCTATATGTATTGAAAATGAAGGTTTTGGCCTGGCAAGAGGGTTAACTTGCCGGGGCAACATGGCAGTTTAAACTGAACACACAGGCTCTGCAGTGAAAGGCCTGAGACATGTTTAAAAGGGTACCTAAGTGAGTGGCACAATCAGTGCTGCAAGCCCACTAGTAACATTTAATTTACAGGCCTTGGGCATATATAGTGCACTTTACTATGGATGTATGAGTAAACTAAGTATGCCAATTGTGGATAAGCCAATGTTACCATGTTTTAAGCAGAGAGCACATGCACTTTAGCACTGGCTAGCAGTGGCAAAGTGCCCAGAGTCCTAAAGCCAGCAAGAAATGAAGGCAAAAAGTCAAGAAAAACCACACCAAGGATGCCAGGTCTAAGACTTGTGTTTAACTCTTCAGTAGGTTGGCACAAAAGCAGTTACGCTTAACTTAGAGGCAATGTGTACAGTATTTATGCAGCACTTAAACAGTAGCAAAGAGAAAACACAACACCAGAAAAATCCCCCTCCAATTTAGACAGATAGAGTAAATTCTATTAAATTACTTGGCACCAAAACGACAAACATCCAACCAGGAAAACCAGAGTTATGAATTTTCAAAGTTTAATGTTAAAAATATCAAACCACGACCCTCGGACATCTAGTTGTACCAAACCGGACCTAATTTGAAAGTTATGGCTGACCGCGATGGAGTGCGGTTCAGATACACAAAGTGTATTTGGCCCAGTCTACGTTTACCTTTGAACTTAGAAGAATTTGTGAAGAAAAATGACTGAAAATGTAAAGTTCAGTGGGTCAAGGCAGCCGGTGGTATCCGAGGAGGAGGTGTCGTAGTCAGTGAGCCGCTGGACGAAGTTGCGGTGAAGATTTCTATGTTCGGTCTTAGTTTCTTTTTAAGGGAGTCGAAAATCTCCAGCAGGATGAAGCCGCAGGCTGTAGCTGATGAGGGCTTCACAAGGCCTGATACCCCTTATGTGAAAAGCTGCTGAGCAGGATTTGCTGCTGCGGTTAAAAAAAAATGTAAATAAAAAAAGCAGCAGGGCATTCCTTTGTCTGAAGTACACAGCAGGCCACAGACAACAGGGAAGTCCTCTGAGAGTTCTTCCACATGTCTAGAAATGAACTGAAGAGTGCGTCTGAGGGTCCTAATTTTATACATATTCCCTGCCACCCTGCCTTAGTCCCAGTCTGTCTGCAGTCATAATAGGCTAGTGTGAATTTCTTTGTCTGTTAACTGAGGCAACGACTTTGAAGGGCAAGTGGGTCTGGCACAAAATTGCCCCCTCTTCCTGCTAGGATGGCCCAGCCTACCAACACCCAGTCCCTCTATTGTGGGGAGGTCTGAGAGGAATATACACAGGCCATCTGCAAACTACACCTAGTCATGTGACCCAGGAAACAGGCTGCTGGCACCAAATGGTCAGGAGAATAAAATGCCATCTTTCTGAAAGTGCCACTTTCAGAATTGTGACTTAAAATCTGACTTTACCATTTAAGGGGACTTAACTTTATACTCTTTAGTCACCAAACATGACATTTCTTCCTGCTCCCAAACACGCATTATTACTAATTAAATGTAGTAGGGTGACCCAATGTTATACTATGGGAGAGGTAGGCCTCACAGTAGTGAAAAAACGAATTTGAGAGTTTTTCACTATGAGGACATGCAAAACGTAAAGTACATGTCCAACATTTTAAGTACAATACACCCTGCCTTATGTTCTGTTTAGGGTCTACCTTAAGGTTGACTTATTTGTAATAAAAAGGGAGTTTGAGGCCTGACAAGGGGTTTATTTTATAAATACACAGTGGGGTAGCAGTATGCACTCCATGTTTACCAGTCTTCTCTGTGTTTTCCATTTTATCCTACTTGCGTGCAGATTTGATCTCTGCCTTGCCTAAAAGCACGTATAAGACATTATGAAACGATAGCAACCACCTAGTGCTGCATTTCCAATCGCACAGCTTCAATCAAAGATTCTTACAAACTTTCTTGTTCCAAAATCCATATTTATTCCATGATATTCATAATTTGTCATACTTTTCTTGACTGTTCACAAACGGGCTGTCCGTACTCCCAATTTTTTCAAATGAAGCAGTTATGCCGATCCAGGCCTTTTACCGCGTCACGTGGATTACATCAATTCATATTGTGGCAGCTAAAGTTCTCAATATGTCCCAATGCATTTCGGGCTATTTTTGCCCTTCGTCAGGGGTAGCTGTTTAGATTTAAAATAAAAGCCTCTATTAGTCTTCCGCGTTAGGACATTGCATCCTTTTTGCAACAATGCATACAATCATGAAATCATATTTAAAACCCATGCATGTAACTGAACCTTTTACTCTTTCAACAACAAAATATTGACAGAACCCCACAAAACCAACAACATGTCAGTGCATTAATTATACTACAACCTTCTCGAGTATACACTGAACGCGGTAACCTCCCCCGCATCCATCCTCGATGTCATACCTGCCATTCTAACCGCGTTGCTAAGTTGAATCCTCGATCACCTGGCGTGCCCTATATCAATTATTCACCCTGATATGTGTTTGTACCCCCTCCCTACTGGCCTAACTCCAACACCTTACATGAATATCTAATACCCAGGCCATGTAAACTCACAGTTAACCACTAAAAACCTCCCCCGGTGCCGTTCTCAATCACATACCTACTCATGCCCCATAGTTGTTACTGAACGGACTGACGCCTCCTTACTCCATCACCAAGTTGTCAGACAAATGCTCGAGCGGCTGACTCCTCCCTACGCTCACAATTTCGACTCTTTCCAAAATATAGGTTCCTACAATTAACAGGACCAAATTACCGTCAGCTGAATACCCTTTGGACCTACGTATCCCACTCCCCCTGGCATTTGCCACCTGACTCCTCCCTCGAAAACCGTTCCTTACTCATGACCACCCACTAAAATCAGAAAAACTACGTGCCCCACAATCCCTTACAACGAACCTTTCACATCCCTCTTGTGTTCAATAATCAACATTGCCTCTTAACATAAACATCCTTACAATGCAATTCTGTATACCCACTGATTAAATGATACATGATGAACACTCGTATTTGAAGAAAACAAACAATTATCCATAAACTGTATACATCAAGTTCCAATGTTTTTTGCGAACGCTGACCCAAGAAGACAATCCATACGTGACTTTAACATGAACTGAAACAGCCTTGTTTGCGATGATGTTACGTTATGAGTTCTGTGATAATTCAAATTGTTGTTGGGTGCAAAACTGCTCGGAAGGCAAAAATTAATTTCATAAATGCACAGTGGGGTAGCAGTATGCATTGAAAAAATTGGGAGTACGGACAGCCCATTTGTGAACAGTCAAGAAAAGTATGTCAAATTATGAATATCATGGAATAAATATGGATTTTGGAACAAGAAAAGTTTGTAAGAATCTTTGATTGAAGCTGTGGAATTGGAAATGCAGCACTAGGTGGTTGCTATCGTTTCAAGGGGTTTATTTTGCCAAGTCGAATTGGCAGTTTAACACTGAATGCAGGCTGGAATGGCAGGCCTGAGACATGTTTTACGGGGCTACTCAAGTGGCTGGCACAATAAGTGCTGCAGTCCACTAGCAGCATTTAATTTACCAGCCTTGGTTATATGTTATACCACTTTACTATGGACTTATAAGAACATTGACTATGCCAATCTAGTGTAAGTCAGTTTTACCATGTTTTAGATAGTGATCACAAACACTTTACCACTGTTTAGCAGTGGTGAAGTGCACAGAGTCCTAAGGCCATCAAAACGAATTCAGTAAAACAGGATGAACAGGAGAAAGCAAAACGTTTGGGAGAAGATCACCCTAGGGCTGACAGGTTTAACAATGAGGAATTACCAGTCAGCAGGGATGCAGATGCTTATTTTCGAATCACACGTGACTGACCTAATGGAGATTCCAATAATCAAACAATGTAAAGGCGTCAATCACTCTCCTTTCAGGTGGTTGGGGCTTACTTGCTGTACAAGGCTGCTTGCGGGGTTGCTCTTGGTTGGTGGGCTCAGTGAACACTGACAGCAGCAGTTAAGCAACAGAAGATGTATTCTTGTAGTAGTAGAAACAATTAAACAGCAGTTTTTATGCTGGAGCATTGTGTGTAAAGGCAGAATGCCTCTGAGATCAATCTTCCTGGCTGCTGCTGCTCTGCTTGTGAGAGATATTTTATCTGTAACACCCTAATACCTCTATCCTTGCAGAATCTAAGCACCTATAGAAGCAGGTCCATGAGATGTTGCATCAAAATAAGCTTACATTTAGATGGCATCTCAAGTCATCTCAATCAGATGGTTCTGAAAGCATGCCTCATTCTTTGGAGCCTTCCAAGGGGCGATGCAAAACGGCTGAAAAATCCTTAATAGATAAAGGTAATGTCATTTGATGACTACTTCTGTGGTTGCTTGATCAACAGCTCAACAATCAGCCATGCTCCCACTGGTGTGACCTCCAGACCTCAAATGGTTAATGTGTTCTATGTAGAGCAATGTATTATGCTTCTGAAATTAGCATACTGACCTCTGATTCTGTCCAGCAAAGGACATTAAATGCAGTGGGCTTAGGTGTACTCCAGACAGTGTCCTAGTTGGATTAAACTTGTGAATGCTTTTTTGATGCAAGAGAAGTTTTCTGTTATTTTTAAGGGATCCAGAGTTAGGTATTCTGAACAAAATGCTTTTGAATCGTAGAGAAAAATATTTTCTGACATAAATATTCTATCATATATATTTTTGCAGACATATTATTCCATTGGGTGTAAATTGTGTTTTATTAATTCCACATGGATGCTTTTTTATAAACAATATTTAGAAATAAATATTTTTGTCAGAAGATAGCCTAACTACAATTTTCTGGTACCACACCATAAGGTGAGCTTTGTAGGTTGAAATTCTTGGGACATAAGCCCCTGCAGAGAACTGAAAAAGCTTTGTCTGAATACTGAATACTCTTTTGGTGAGGGTAGATAGCAAGCTCTGTTTTCGTTGTGCTGTAGGGCTTATACCATGATGCTAAACATCGTTGGGCTATCAGCATTGTAGCAAACATTATCCCCATTAACCGGGATATTGCATAACATGACCAGAAGATTCTCCTCAAATGCTTGTCATGTGTATTTACACTTCACCAACACAATACTCAACCTATCTCCAGATTTGCTCCAGTCTAAATCATGATGATTATAAGATAGCTGGTGTAAGCCTAAGATGCTGACAAGCATTCCCTAAGTTGCTCATGAGTGAATATGTGTGAATTGTCCTCCACATTTTTGCGATATCTGTGTCTCAAACCTAAACATAGCCTTCTGCCTCGAACTAATGCAAGCACAGATACATGTTGTGGGAATTCATCGGCATCTTGTTGAAACCCAGTGAGATGTAACATAGATCAGTCACAGTGGAAGTTGGAAGCTGCCCACAGGCACATAAACATTTAATGGTAGGTGCCAATAATAACACAGTACCTTCTCCCATGGGTACTCAATAGTAATAACAACCTTGCTTGGGTAATCAGTTCAGCCTGCTTATCACAAAAAAAATAGTCTCAAGAATGTTAGATAAAGACAGTGTGGTTGGGGACCTACGAGTGAGGAGAGGAGTACCCTATTTGAACTGATTGCTTTAAATATCACATAGAATGTCGTCGCACAAGGGAGGAGATCTGCAGTTAGATGCAAATGAGGACAGTCATAAACAAAAGGTTTCTTTGTATAAGAAACAATAAGGAGCCATCTGTGTAGAGAGGACCCTGCCTAAAATGGAAGCTAAGAAGTCCCAACCTGAGTAAGGAGACAGGCGGAGTGGGAGCAGTTGAGTATGCGGGTTATCCGGCAAAGTCGTTTGGGACTTGAGTTGGAGGTTACTCTACTCTCCTGTCTTTGACCATATGTTGGGCGGATCAGCAAATGTCGATGGGCAAAACATTAATATGTCAGCGCTCATATTCACAAGATCATGGATTTGTGCGGCATCCATTCTTCATGTTCCATCTCCACTGCCACAACTCATCTGCTCTCAGGAAGTGTATATAATGTGGGCTCAAGCAAGTAGTTTTAGAAGCAAGGTGATTTTGCAACATGTACATGTGATTAAGCAAAGGCAGGGAAGATTTCCGTTTATGGGAGAAGTTAAATGGCGCAAGGCTCTGATTATCTGTTGATAATGGCTCCTGATGGGAGTTTAAAATGTTCCAGTATTTTAGGTCAATTTATTTGCTCCATGTATCAACTAAAATTTATCAAGTTTTCAGATAGGCATTCTGAGCTTTGACCGTGAATATCAGGCATAGCGTGTAGTTTTTGGTATTTACTGCACCAAAATCTGCATGGTCCTTTATTTATTGGACATTTTTCCATAGAGAAATTTCAGCAGATTTCACCTGCTGAAGTATACCTGGTAAGAATTGTAGGGGTAGGGTGGGTGCTGCAAAACTCGAATTTCCATTATGTTTGGCAACAGGAGTTGCTCCATATTCTAGACTTTAATGGGCCACTCATCATCATCAGGCAAGCTTTATTAAGAAGCATTATAACATCCATAAAAGCATCATACAGTCTAACAGTCAAAAGTGCAATTCATAAAATACAGAACTACAGAAATGCGGAGATCAAAACTGCAATTGAGATAATAATAAAGACAACGCCAACAATACAGTAAAAAGGACAAAAATGGGTCACTCATAATGATGCCGTGTATTTTTCTTAGAATGATTCAATCATTACTGCTTCCTTAGGTTAACAGAACAAATTGCAAAGTGGAAAAACTATGGTTGGAAGCGCCGTGTCTAAGAAAAGTTATTATAAAAACAAATTATGACTTGTTGATTATTATTATTGAAATAGGACGTACTCCCCAGAGACAGATAGATAGGACCCGTGATTCATGAATATTATTTTTACTGAAGTCAAAATTGGTAAAAATACAAATCAAGCCAAACTGGGCAGTTCTTTTTAAAAATCGTAAGTCATCCTTATTCGGTCTTTCTCTCAAATTCATATTTAGAGGGTGATTTTCTTTTTCACTGCTGTTCTGGAGCTTGCTTTGTCACACTAGTAACTTTTTATATCCGGTTTTTATCTTTCAGCTCGCCAACATGATCCTGCCTGAGGATGAGAATTTCCTTCTTCTTTTCCGGAGGGAGACACCTCTGGACAACAGCGTGGAGTTCATGCGGGTAAGTCATGTCTTGTGTGTGCCCAGCAGGGTGCAGCAGCATCTGAGGGCAGAAGCCCAGCTTTGGCAGAGATGGATCTTAATTTTTCTGATTGGATCTAAAGACATACGAGATCTGCTTTTACCCAGTCAGCTAACAATGTATTTTTGCTATGATGGATGAGGTATCAGCAGGGTCGGACTGACCTATAGCAGTTGTGTAACAATAGCTCCAGCAGCCCCCGTGGTTCAAGGAGGGCCCGAGCACTCCAGTACAGTGCATGGGCATCAGGCCCCTGGCCTGAGAGCTCCTAACTGGGGGCCCGATTCACAGAACTAACTTAAGACAAAATCCTAATCTTACTACCATTTTGGTATTCACAGAAGGCACTTACTCATTTTGGTATTCACAGAAGGCACTTACTTACTCATTTTGAGTAACTTACTCATTTTGGTATTCACAGAAGGCACTTACTCATTGATGAGTAAGTGCCTTCTGTGAATACCAAAATGAGTAACTTGCTCATTTTGAGTAACTTACTCATTTTGAGTAACTTACTCATTTTGGTATTCACAGAAGGCACTTACTTATCAATGAGTAAGTGCCTTCTGTGAATACCAAAATGAGTAAGTTACTCAAAATGAGTAAGTTACTCAAAATTAGTAAATTACTCAAAATGAGTAAGTAAGTGCCTTCTGTGAATACCAAAATGAGTAAGTGCCTTCTGTGAATACCAAAATGGTAGTAAGTTTAGGATTTTGTCTTAAGTTAGTTCTGTGAATCGGGCCCTGGGTCCGGAACGTGGCTGGCCTCTTCCATGTACTTTGCAGTGAGTCTGCCTCAAGTTTCGTTACGCAACTGACTTATAAGGCAATCAGGCAGTGGCTGAAGGGCTGCTCTGACATGTCAATGTGTGGCACGGTTTTTGGGCTGTTTGTGGGCATGTTTTAATTTCTACTTGCCCAGTTTTCACTGTTGATTTTCCTCATAGTAAAACAGACATTGCCTGCAGCAAGCTCAAGCCATGCAGTCTTCTATATCTTGCAAAACCAATTTGCAAATATTGGCCACTTTTTTTTGGATCTATCTAATACACTAATGGGGGGCACTTTTATTTGGGACCCAGGCTATTTTCTGGTGCAATGCAACCCTGAATATCAGGCTTCTGCAGAAGAGCTAGATAGGGTTGTAACATCTCTAGAAGGTTTTACTCTTGTGAAAGAAGTGGTACCATTAAAATGTATACTCCCAACACTACACAAGTTTATCACTCAGAGCCTTCCACAATAGCATGACAGACCCACTCCTAGAGCATCTTGTTGAGGCACCGATCCAAAGAGCCTGAACGAGGCTCATCTTGGACATGTGTCCAACATAAGCAGCTACCCTGTGAGAATGTGTGTCAGCTTGAGTGAATAGGAGCTGGCGCTCTTTTTATACTAACCATAGAACAACAGGACAAGTCCCATCAATAAATTAGTGCCATTTTCCAATCACTCATTTTCCTATTGTGAGTAGTTTTATAGTTGGTATTACTTATCTGAAGGTAAGTGTAAGGGATTTTGTCACCTGAGAAAAGGAGCATCTCTCTGTGAGAACTCATGCACCCATAACAAAACACTAAAATGAATTTAAAAACGAGTAGTGCTTACTTTGTGCAGGTGATGGGCACCAGTGCTTTTTTTCAGGGATCAGGACTTATTTTTAATCATAAACCTTTGACCTAAAGCAATAGAAAAAACAGACATGGTAGAAAAATGGAGGAAAGGAAAAATAGGAAATCAATGCCAAAGTAAGATAAAGAAACAGTAAGTGTAGGGTGGTGAGAGAAAGAGATTTGAGGTAGATTAAATGCTACGTAACCTTGGTATTCGAAAACCATGGCATTCAATAGCGCTACCAGCGGCCTACTAAGAAAAGCTTTGGACCAGTGCACTTAATTTTTTTACAAATTAATCACTGAACCCACTGCATTCAGGTGCATATTTAACACCTTTGAGCAAATATTGGACTAAAAAGAACTAGCTTTCTGAAAGGAGGAAAACAAATACTACATTGGATATTAGTTTAGGACTACATTACAGTTTCAAGGTTTGCAAACCAGAACTGGATAAATGCCAGGGCAGCAGACCTACATAGAGTCAATTTGGAACTCGAAAAGGCTTTCCAGACTCTAATAACATGTATAAAAGGCAGCTGCTTATTTGCTTAAAGGAGTGGACTTAGGAATGTGATTGTCCATCTGGCCAAGAACTGATATAGAGTGGATTAAATAAGGACCCCTTAGAGTCAAAGAGCATCAGTTGCTAGGCAGATCCTTCTGAAACTGATCCCAGGGACGGACTGGGGAACCAAAGGCAGCCCTGGCAAAAATGCTCAAACCAGCCCGCTCCCTTCCTGTCTTTGCTCCATCTCTCTCTTTCCTTTCATCCATTCTCTCTCCTTCTGTCTTTTCTCTCGTCTCCTGCCCTTATCTCTCACTCACTACCCCTCTTCCTCCATTTCTCATGATGCTGCCTCTGCTTACTGCAATTAATTTTGGGGATCTGAAGAAAGTAACAGAGGCACCAGCTGCAGCCCTGAGCTCTTAAAACCGTCCTCCAGGGAAATGCCAGGTGGACTAAAATGTCAGCCAAACCCTGCCTGATCCCTCAAAGCACGACCCCAGAGAACAGTAAGGGAAACATCTCAGCTATTCCTAACTTCCTTCATTCCTTCTTTCCTTCTAGCCTAACTTTATCTCTTCCTTATCTTCTTTCCACACTCTCCCTCCCTCCATTACTTCAGTTTCCGTCTTTTCATTCATTCCATCATTGCTTTCTTTCTTTCTTTCGCCGTCCATCCGTTTCTCTTTCCTTATTCCCTTTCTTCCTGTCTTTCTTCCATTATTTTCATTCTTCCAGCCAGCGGTGGGGCCAGAGGCCCCATAAGGAAGTAAAGAAAGAAGCGGGGGCAAAAACGATGCCAAACACGGTGCTCCTCCATGCCAAGAATATTTGCTCCAAAGAAGAGCGGAGAAAGACGACAAAAACTTTGTGATCATCATGTAAATAATACATCTGTTTTTTGTGCTTTTTTTTTTTTATTTGGCTGTGCCAATTAAAGTTTGCAGAGGGAGGGAATTCTTGGCTGTGGCAGCTAGAAAAGAAAAAGACGAACCACCCCATTTTTTCCTCTTAGTTTTCGGAATCACTCTCAGCAGAGGGTCGGAGGAGCATAGGGATCGAGCTGGAATATACGGTCTGATCTTGTTCCTCAGATAGCGTGGCCCTTTTTGGTGAAAGGCCCTATGAGTCAGCATGAGCTCTTTAAACCGTTCTCTCTCCCTAATGGAAAACCAATGCAACTCTTTCAGGTACTGCTGAATGTGACTACTTTTCAATACTTTCAATAAAAGCCGAGCTCAGGCGTTCTGCACTAGTTGCAGTCTTCTCAGTTAGTAGGCAGGCCTCAAAGTAGGATATTCACGTACTCCAGACAGGACGTAATGAATGAATGAACTACCAACTTCTGATGGTGCTTGGGTAACAAATACAAACATTTTAGTGACTGTAAAAAGGTTTGGCAGACACCCACAACACTGTCAACATGAGCCCCAAACGAAGTCAGGTTATCAAATTTCATCCCCAGATTCCTCACTATGGAGGAGGGAGCTGGAGGGGTGGAACCTGACTGTGCCAGCGTAGGCCATCCCACAGCAGGGCAAATAACAAAATCTCAGTTTTGCTGGTATTACACTGAAGATTTCCAGGCACATCCAGCGGAACTCAGCTGAAAGACATGTCTTGAAATTATTCAAGGAATTAGGTGAGCTTGTATATCATTTTTGTGTGGTCCGCTTAGGAGACCACCTGTGCGCCGTAAGATTCAATCAGCGCTGCGAGAGGAGTCATATATACATTGAACAATGTGGGGCTCAACGCCGAGCCCTGGGGAACTCCAAACTCAAGTGACTTGGGGTGCTATCCAGACTGCTTGGCTATGGCCCGATAAGAATGATTGGACCCAGGCCAGAGCAGAAGCACAGACACCAATATTTCCCAGTTGTTGTAATAGAATAGGATGGGCACAGTGTCAAAAGCTGCAGATGAATCAAGAAGCATCAAAGCAGCCGGGTTCCCCTGATTCACTGCAAGCTTAATGGTGTACGAGACCCCCACAAGTTCTGATTCCATACTGAAACCTGGTCTAAAACCCGATTGGGAGGGATGTAATAACTGGTGTTGTTCCAAATATTCAGACAAAAGCCGATTGACCTACTTTTCCAGAATTTTCCAAAAAGCTGGCAATAGCGAAATAGATCTGAAGTTACCTAAGACAGACCTGTCAGCCGAAGGCTTCTTTAGCAAGGGGATTAGCTTGGCCTCTTGCCAAGAGCTAGGCAGAGTAGCTGAGCTTAGGGAGATACTTAAAAGAGCATTGAGGGTAGGGTTAATAACTAAACAGCCGCAAGAATCTGTGGAGGGCAAGGATCATCAGGTGCCCACGATTTACAGGCTTTTAAAGCTTGTTCAGAGTTTTGCATCGTAATCGGCCTAAACTCATGAAGGGAGCAAACCCCAGACTGGACAGGAGTTGTCCATAATTCATCAGGCACATTTGTCTCCAAGGGGCCATCTATTCCCTTCAGAGCATCCACAATATCTCTGATTTTGTTATCAAAATAATCTGATAACTGAGCAGAGAGCTTAGAATAATCATCTAGAGGAAGTTGAAGTACCTCTGGATGAGTGAATTTATTCATGATTCTAAAAACACCTTTAGATCTACATCTGGATTCTGCTAACTGCCTTGCAAAGAGATCCACTTGAGCCCTCTCTATGCACTTTTGTAGAGTTCCTTATACTCTGGCAAATAACTGTTTCTCCAGCCTCTTTCCAATTTGTTCTACTTCTTGCACTGGCTTCAAAGTTCATCATTGAACCATGGAGCAGATGCACGTCTACTCTTGGCTGAACTGGGATGTTCCATCATTGGAGCCACAATATTTGCCATCTGTAAGAGCAGTCATTAACTGTCTGAGAATCAACTTCAGTGTCCCCACACAATGTTGGGATAGTGGATCCTAGAGTGTCTGCTTTCAATTCACTTGGAAGTTTTGCCCACTTTCTGTGAGAGAGAAGGGATTTTTCTTCTGGCTATTGGTCCCTAATCCACCCTCCATGAAAGTAGATAGTAGCATGGTCAGACCAGTCATTCATAAGAATGTCAGACACAGTGATCTGGTCATTAGAAAAGATTGGGTCCAGGATGTGACCTGCTGAGTGGGAGGATCGATTTACTTGTTGCTTCAAGTACTAGTAGTACATATTATCCAGGAGTAATTGACCATGAGGATCTGAGATAGTGTCCAAATGGAGATTCAGATCTCCTAACACCGTAAAGCTGGAGAATTTCAGAAGGCACCTAGATAGGTTCTCATCTAAAGAAGTTAGAAATTCACCCGCAGAACCGGGAAGCCGATAAATTAAGATCCCGGCTAATGTCTTTTTTGCAGACAATGTGAAAAAGAAGCCGAGCTACTCTTCCCCCTTAAGCTCTGTGACCTCAAATGATGTACACCTAAGGGATTGTTTGAAGACAATCACAACTGCTTCCCCTCTCCTGCTCTCCCTGTCCCAGTGGAGTATCCTATAACCTTTCGGAATTGCTATTGCAATACCAGGTGCCAGGTTCGTAGATAACTAGGTGTCACTAAGGAACAAGATGTCAAGGTGTTGATCACTGAGAAGTACCATTCAATTCAATCCAATTTTTTATTTATGATTCGGAACTACAACGAGTTCCACATAAAATATACAAAAAAGAAGAACATTTCCAATATATCATATCATACTGTTCTAATACCAGAATAAAATACATTCGGGGACGTAGTAATTATAATTTCACTATGCAATTCGAAATTTAAAAAACAGTATTTAAAAAAAGCAAAAATGAGTCCATATAATCACAATACATGTTGTATAAAGTGCAAGTGTGCATATGTAGAAACCTTTACACAATCAGTTATGATATAGTGCAAAATCTGCATAATACTTTTTCCCAATTAATATTCTAACAGCTTCCTTTATGCAATTCAGGTGCCCTTAGTTTCAAATTATAATGTGCAAGATATGCTACCCAACAGGGACCATGTTTGACCTACCAGAGATAAACATGTAGTGGGGGGCAAACAAATAACACATGATTTAAATCTTGCCCTGAGTTCTAGTTTATAATGTGAAAAATATGTTACCCATCAGGGACCATGTTAAACATAGCGGAACTAAGCACGGCATCATCAATGACTCTTAAAATGTTTAAAAAATTGTTTAAAAAGCAAAATCTTTTAAAACATACTAATTCAGGGGGCAAAAGACAATTCTGGGCCTCCTCTGCAGTGGTGATCTTATGCTTTAAAAATACAGGTCTTAATAAACGGTGTTGAAGTGGTTGTAATGGGGGACAGACAAATAACACATGATTTAAATCTTGCACCCAATTTTCAGATAGGTCACAAAGTCTGTTCTCCCTAGGTAATCCCTCCCAGGCCCCTGCTATTATTCTCAAAGGGAGCAAATTCATTATTAACAGCAAAATGGTTCTACGCACTCCATGGGGGAGATTCCATATGATGTACGATTGGTTTTATTACATACTTACTACACCCCATTATTATGTCGTTTCTAGAGTGCCCTGAACCCAAAGTAATATCGCTCTTGCAAATGACTTCATGAGTTAATTTTTTGATTAAAGTTTTCAATACAGATTTTGGGTGAAGGCATACACCACTTCGCCCGTTTTCAAATACGTCTAATGCTTTCTCATAGTTTCTGAAAACAATGCTTTTCCCCTTCAAACAAAATAAATTAATGTCTTAGCGCAGCCCAAATAGAATTTCATTTTACAATGAAGCATTACCCCACCTTAAACATGCTGCCATTGCAAAGACATAAGTTGAGAGAAGCCCAAATTTGAGCCGAAGGGCGGCTATGCTGACTGCACAGTTCAAATTACAGATTTGGCGCCAAATGCACCCTTCCACCTTCTCAAATAGATCCCACTGCTGTGCATCCACCGATTTGCGTGCATAACTCAATGCTGGCGGGATTTTGATTTTATAAACAGATAAAACATATGCAAAGTGTCTTTGCCCACAACATTTGTATAGCCTACCAAGTGCAGAGTCCTGGGATATAGCTTTACTGCTGCACTGGTCAATGTGATCACTGCTACAGTACTTCCTCGAGAAGATTCTTCCCAGATACGGGTACTGCTTCACAACATCAAGTTTGTTTTTCCCTAAAAACCAATGAATATTTTTCCTAACCCTACATCCCCGAGAACTAAAAACCATAATTTTACTTTTTAAAATATTTAATTTTTAAAAAGTGAGAAGTTCTAAAATGTGTAGTGTGTTCTTATGTAGGGATCTTACATTGATAAGTGCAGCCCGTACCACTAGTTCTCCATCAGGCATTTTACTGGAGGCGTTTGACCTCTGAGCCAAAATCTCAATCCTGGTGCATATTGGCAGGGGGCAGACTGGAGATAGGCTACCTACCAAACTACTCGTCCCATCACGGTTGGCTGCCTCTGTGCAGTGAATAAAGCTACAGGGAACACTAGACCAGATGCTGCCCAAGAGATGGTAAAAAACAGGCAGCGTGGCTGGCGCTGAGTACGGTCAGCACAAACGGGCTTGCCTTTGCCATGCCAGTGGCCCGTTTGTGCACTGGGTCTGCTTAAATACTTAAGGGACATCCCCCACCAACAACTAGAGTGCTTGCTACCCTCAAAATGGCAGCTCTCTATGACACAGGGAAGTCTCTGCTCCTATTCTGATCTCGGCACTAAAATGTGCCAAATATTAAAAACAGCCCCCACAAGCAGAATTGCCCCCCAACACAAGTGAAGGTGAAGAGTAAAAAAAGAATTGATCAGCGACCTGTAAACATGGCGCAGACGCTCTAAACCCAGGAATGGTTTTGGTTTTGAGTTCAATGTGAAAAAGTAACCACAAAGTGTTGAGCGCAAGTTAAATGTAACAATTTCAGAGTGCACTAAAAAAATATATATATATAGACCCGGTTTGTATTCAGGAATTGGGATTGGAGCTATATATGAGGCAAAGGTCAGCTCTGCAACCTGACACGCCTCTCATTCTGGAGCACCGCGTACAGCCGGCAAGTTGTGGTAGAAGTGCATGAGGCTGCACAACAAGGCGCCCCCCCGGCAGTTAGATGTTGTGGAAATGGGGAGAGAGCAGCAGATTCACTGCTGAATGAGCTGGTTCTCGGTGAGGCAAACCGCCACCGATCCTGCCAGTGAGAGGAGAGACAGCACAATGGCTGGCAGCTGTCAGGGCATTATCGTGTGCATGGGCAGGTCACTGAACCAGGCTCGCAGATTTGGGCTGTCCTTGTACCTGTGGCAGGATTATCGGCGCATTTGGCTGTGCTGTGGGGGCCTTGGAACAAAGTGAGAGAGGAGAGTACTTACTTTGTGGAAACTTCCCGGTCCTCTCTCTGTGTCTACACCAGCGATCCAATGGGGTTCCTTCTCTCAGCATTTAACAAACCCCGCGAAAACTCAAAATTGAACTGTCGAGCATGAAGCTGGCACTGAAGAAGGCTTTCACCGAAACGCGTTTGCCAGGTGCTGCGACTGTGAGGACGCTTTATTTAATGTGCCAAGTGGTGGTAATAAAGGCCTTTGCTGTGAGCCAACTCGAGCTGTGTCAGACCCGGTTTGTATACAGGAATCGGGATTGGAGCTATGTATGAGGCAGAGGTCGGCTCTGCAACCTGATACGCCTCTCGTTCTGGAGCACCGCGTACAGCTGGCAAGTTGTGGTAGAAGTGCATGAGGCTGCACAATGCGGCGCCCCTCAGCCGTGAGATGTTGTGGCAATGGGGAGAGAGCAGCAGATTCACTGCTGAACGAGCTGGTTCTCGGTGAGGCAAACTGCCACCGATCCTGCCAGTGAGAGGAGAGAACAGCACAACAGCTGGCAGCTGTCAGGGCATTATCGTGTGCACGGGCAGGTCACTGAATCAGGCTTGCGGATTTGGGCTGTCCTTGTACCTGTGGCAGGATTATCGGCGCATTTGGCTGTGCTGTGGGGGCCTTGGAACAAAGTGAGAGAGGAGAGTACTTACTTTGTGGAAACTTCCTGGTCCTCTCTCTGTGTCTACACCAGCGATCCAATGGAGTTCCTTCTCTCAGCATTTAACAAACCCCGTGAAAATTCAAAATTGAACTGTCGAGCACGAAGCTAGCACTGAAGAAGGCATTCACCGAAACGCGTTTGCCAGGTGCTGCGACTGTGAGGACGCGTTATTTCATGTGCCAAGTGGTGGTAATAAAGACCATGCTTTGAGCCAACTCGAGCTGTGTCAGACCCTGTTTATATACAGGAATCGGGATTGGAGCTATGTATGAGGCAGAGGTCGGCTCTGCAACCTGACACGCCTCTCGTTCTGGAGCACCGCGTACAGCTGGCAAGTTGTGGTAGAAGTGCATGAGGCTGCACAACGCGGCACCCCCAGGCCGTGAGATGTTGTGGCAATGGGGAGAGAGCAGCAGATTCACTGCTGAACGAGCTGGTTCTCGGTGAGGCAAACCGCCACCGATCCTGCCAGTGAGAGGAGAGAACAGCACAATGGCTGGCAGCTGTCAGGGCATTATCGTGTGCACGGGCAGGTCACTGAACCAGGCTCGCGGATTTGGGCTGTCCTTGTACCTGTGGCAGGATTATCGGCGCATTTGGCTGTGCTGTGGGGGCCTTGGAACAAAGTGAGAGAGGAGAGAACTTACTTTGTGGAAACTTCCTGGTCCTCTCTCTGTGTCTACACCAGCAATCCAATGGGGTTCCTTCTCTCAGCATTTAACAAACCCTGTGAAAACTCAAAATTGAACTGTCGAGCACGAAGCTAGCCCTGAAGAAGGCATTCGCCGAAACGCGTTTGCCAGGTGCTGCGACTGTGAGGACGCGTTATTTAATGTGCCAAGTGGTGGTAATTAAGACCTTGCTGTGAGCCAACTCGAGCTGTGTCAGACCCGGTTTGTATTCAGGAATCGGGATTGGAGCTATATATGAGGCAGAGGTCGGCTCTGCAACCTGACATGCCTCTCGTTCTGGAGCACCGCGTACAGCTGGCAAGTTGTGGTAGAAGTGCATGAGGCTGCACAACGCGGCGCCCCCCCGGCCGTGAGATGTTGTGGCACTGGGGAGAGAGCAGCAGATTCACTGCTGAACGAGCTGGTTCTCGGTGAGGCAAACCTCCACCGATCCTGCCAGTGGGAGGAGAGAACAGCACAACAGCTGGCAGCTGTCAGGGCATTATCGTGTGCACGGGCAGGCCACTGAACCAGGCTCGCGGATTTGGGCTGTCCTTGTACCTTTGGAAGGATTATCGGCGCATTTGGCTGTGCTGTGGGGGCCTTGGAACAAAGTGAGAGAGGAGAGTACTTACTTTGTGGAAACTTCCCGGTCCTCTCTCTGTGTCTACACCAGCAATACAATGGGGTTCCTTCTCTCAGCATTTAACAAACCCAGCAAAAACTCAAAATTGAACTGTCGAGCACGAAGCTGGCACTGAAGAAGGCATTCGCCGAAACGCGTTTGCCAGGTGCTGCAACTGTGAGGACGCGTTATTTAATGTGCCAAGTGGTGGTAATAAAGAACTTGCTGTGAGCCAACTCGAGCTGTGTCAGACCCGGTTTGTATTCAGGAATCGGGATTGGAGCTATATATATATGTATATATATAAAACCTTTTGTAAAACTTTGAAAAATATATTAACACATTTATTATTTTATAAAGATTAATGAATAAAATACATCTTTAAAGATTGAGTTGAATGGGATGGAAGTCTATTTTTTAACTTACATGCTGTTTTCTATTTGTTTTGTGTAGTATGTGTTGTTTTTTTGTATTGCAGTAGGTCTTATTGTGAAAAGTAATCTTAAACTATATTTTATGTATGTGTTCTATGTGTTCATCATTGATTTTAATGTTTTAATGGTGCTTTGTTTTAGACTAGTGTTGCAAGTGTTATTTGGGAGTATTTATTTGTTTTTTCCTTTACTGGGCCCGATTCACAGAACTAACTTAAGACAAAGTCCTAAACTTACTACCATTTTGGTATTCACAGAAGGCACTTACTCATTTTGGTATTCACAGAAGGCACTTACTTACTCATTTTGAGTAACTTACTCATTCTGTGTAACTTACTCATTTTGTGTAACTTACTCATTTTGATATTCACAGAAGGCACTTACTCATAAATGAGTAAGTGCCTTCTGTGAATATCAAAATGAGTAACTTACTCATTTTGAGTAACTTACTCATTTTGTGTAACTTACTCATTTTGGTATTCACAGAAGGCACTTACTCATAAATGAGTAAGTGCCTTCTTTGAATACCAAAATGAGTAACTTACTCATTTTGTGTAACTTACTCATTTTGGTATTCACAGAAGACACTTACTCATCAACTTAAGAATGGCATCCATCATCCATGTTTCACATTGAGTTAAGGTTAATAAATTGTAATTTGAAGCAATTTGTTATTAAGTATGTCATATAGTAAGAACACTTTTTTTATTTGTGATTAGTAAGTGTTAGGTTATGTCTATATCTTCATATTTTTTAGACACTACTCATGTTTCCCTGGCTATTCTAGGTGGTCTGGCAATAAATCTTTTTAGGGATGGTATGTCAGATAGTTGGATTGTTGCTTGCTCAGAAATGTTTGGTATAATATTTTTATGTACTCTTCCAGTTGGCTCTTGTGAGTTAGGCCTCGCCTCTTTTAGGTCCCTATAAAATATTTCTGACTTGTATTTCAGCAATATTAATATTAATATTATGTTCCCTAATGCTTTCATCTATTTCATATTTAGTGGTAGCCTTTCCATAACATGCATTTGAATGGTATTTGGTGAATTTCCAGAGTGTTTTGCCACTGGTGTACTGTTCTTACTATAAGAATATCCTCTATCTTTTAATGACCGCTTTTCTTTTTGGGATTTGATGCGTTTTTAGGTTTCTGACATTTTATCTGTAGGCTTTAGGGTATAGAAAATATAGATTAATTAAAAAAACAATATTATGTTATATTTATTTTAGCATTTTTACATTGCAGGTGCAAATTTTAATTTACATACTTGATGTTGTCTTTACTTCATTTTAGTTGTGGAATTTTGCTTTCCAGGTCTGTTTAGTGAGTTTATTAACACATTTTTCTATTGTTTCTGAAAGTCAAAGATTGCTCCCTTGAGTGACTTTTGTTAATTTGGTAGAAAAGAAGGATTGTTCTTTCTGTTGTTTCTGATGAATACATCCTCAAAAACGTTTGGAGGTTGAAATGGTGTGCTGTTGCATGCTTACTTATTTCTAAGGAATCATATAGGATGATCCTCTATGGGTATGCTTGAACCCATCAGTCTTTGAATGTGAGCTACTAACGCTGCATTAGATTTTTGGAAATGTTTTTTTTTCCGCTGACCCACGAAGTGAAGGTACAGCTGCGCATTATCACAGATGAGACAGTTGAAATGCATCACCAGCCAAGATGCTCATTACCGGCCTATGGCACAAAATTGACTTCCAAAGTGCCCCAGGTAGATGTGCAAGAGCACTCAAGGCCTAGCTTAGAGGAGAAGCCATGGTTAAGTCGAGATATAGTACAACAAATTTATCACTGTTTCAATGAAGATGTGAATTGCCAGCCATCGTTCTGACTTTTTGTAAATACACTGCAAATAAATGAAATCTTAAAATATATAAATATATTTACAGCAGAACTGAAAATCAATAAAATATTGTGAACAGCAGAACACTCCTGAAAACAAACAAACACAACACATTTCAATTGCAATTACTGTAAGGATGGAATGGCAATGTTTGCAAAGGTACTGTTAGAGATCATTGCCCAACTGGCTTTAATCCCTTAAAATTAAAATGGCTTATGACTTGAAGCCCCTACTAGCTCCGCAACTCTAGCTTCTCACTCAGGGGGCATCATCGTTGATGATGATATAGGGGGCAGATTGCAGACAATGCTGTACATCCACAGTTACTAAGAGCTCACACTGGACCATGAAGCCTTTCTCAAAACCAGATGTCATTCAAGCCAACTAGATGCTCTACCAACCCAAAAAGGGTAAGGTTAATTGAAGGACAAAACAACATGAGGGGGTGTAAAGAGAGTGCTCACCAGATAGAGACACCAAGCAGCTCACCTAGACTTACAGAAGCAGTTTCTTCAGGCACTCATACTCTAATCTGTAGTGAGATGTAGCAAAGGCTTCAACATGCTGCATTGAGTATTTTTACTCTTTAAGGTAACCGGGTACTTCCACAGAAGTAAAGTCAGCATTGGCAGGGCAGGCCGTCAGAGCTTCCTCAGGATCTACAGACTTTTTACCAGTCAGGAGGAAAATCGTAGCACTCAGTTCCATGCTCTGGTAGCACCAACAGCAATAGAGTTTAAGCAAGTCTGTGTTAAAGAAGGTGTTTAATAAGCAGGAAGGAAGTCCTTCCTTATCTTATATTTCTGAGTCCTGGAGCTTTAGCAGAATCTCACTGTGTCAGTTTATCTTTAAAAGCTCAAAATTACAACCAGCCAGGTTGGAGCAGAGTTTCCCTTATCATAACTGTTCAGTAAAATGAAGACCTTGCTCTCTTCAAAAAAGCATTATAGAATCCACTCATTACCTGCAGCTTGCCAGATATAATCTTCAGGGGCTTGCTCAGATGGGAAATCTTGCATATTTCCCCGAGACTGATCCTGGCAGTAAAAGGAAAAAGATGTGTCAGACCACCTCAACCCTTACCTTGAGTCCGCGTTGTGAATCTGCACAGACAATAAGCCCTAACTCCACTGTCCCTATCCTCTAACTCGTAGTAGCAGTTACATGGACAAGAAAGAAGGCTGGATTATGGGGGAGAAGGCCCTGTAGTGTCAAGATGTCTTCTTTTAGCTGGGTGTACAGAGTATAGCCTGAAGGGAGTAGACAAATAAAAAGAAAGAGAGAATCAGGAACCTAAACTTATACAGAGTATCTCTGAGAAATCCCACCCTCCTTCCCTAATCTCTGACAACTACCTGAATGACGAGAAAAGAGTGCTGGAGAAGATGGTGTGCGCAGGTGTGAGGTAGTATGGAGTACAGGATGGTCGCTCCACTCTGTGGAAGGGTGCTTCAAAATAAGAAGAGAATAATGTCTTATATGATGTACTTTATAGTACCTTAACACACACACAGCCAAATACATAAAAGGTTTGATAGTTTAAGCTAGGGAATCACCTTGGTGTGAGGAATAATCCACACAAGACTCAGTTAACTTCACTGGGTGTCATTTCCAATGCTGGGTAGATGGGGAATTCTTGGTATTTGAGTAGCATAGGAAAAAGTAACATTCCGAAGATATTCTCCTTATTAGGGGTCATTGGTACATGCATGAGGGTTCCCAGCAGAGCGAAGACAAAATGATAGATAAATGCTCCAGCATGAAAACAAAATAATAGTTGAGTGCTGCAGCATGAGTTAAAAATGAACAAATACCATGAAAGCACTCCAGCGCAAGAAACAAAATCAAAAACCCAGAAAGCGCTCCACCGCGTGTACAATTGAACATATAGTTTAAACGCTTCAGCGAATAGACAAACAAACGTAACAAACATATATGTAGCGCGGCGGGGCCACGGAGGTAAGGCCTACGCAGCGCGTAAATCAGTAAAGGTCCACACAGTGATACTTGGCTGGCGGGAAGACCCCAAGCAGTCTCTCGCCGTTTATTTATCTCCTCGGGTCGAGCCCGCCCATAGGAGTGCATGCTTGAAACAATGTATGGGAGAGCCCGGGTGGCTCTCTACATCCCTCCTTTTCTTTAGTGGTCGTCCACCATAGTCTGCATGCTTAGGGGGATGTGCACTCAAAGTCCTTCTACTTCTGACTAGGTGCAGGGTTCGGCCGGAGACCATACTTCTGGCTCAGGGAGTTGGAACTGGCCACTGCATCCATCTGGGTGTGCGGGGGATTTTGAACAACGATACTTTGGCTGTGTCTTTGAGCGGCAGCCACCGCTTATCCACTTTCTGCCTGTGGGTGTCTCGGTGGGGATGTCACAGGTTCTGGCGAGCCGGCGGGCATGAAATACTGAGCTCCGTCCAGATCTTCTGCCTCCCCCGAGCCGGCGTCTGGTCCGTGAGCTCTCTTAAAACATGAGACATTCCGGGTGACCACGTGCTGTCCTCTTTTCGCCATGACCATGGTCCCTTGCACCCTGACAACAGTCCATTGTTCTGGTTCGTAAGGCGTTCTGAATTTCCAGCCCGGATGTCTGTCTTTAACCACGATGCTGTCGCCCACCTTCAACTGTGGTTCTTTTGCTCCTCGGGCATCACTCGCCTTCTGGTTGGTGACAGTCCTCTTGGCCTGTGTGGCGGCGTTTTCTCTGTCAGGAGGTTTCCACGCTGGATCGGCTGGGATGCTGTCCCTCGGGGATCTTTTGAAAAGCAGGTGAGCGGGAGCACATTTGGTGGTGCTATGTAGCGTTTGCCGGTAGGCATCTAGAAACTGGTTGAGTGCTGATTCGACGTCCATCCCCAGATCCACTGGGATTCGTAGACCTCAGTTAAGGGTCCACATAAACCGTTCCACTTCTCCATTGGCTTGAGGCCACAGAGGGGTGACCTTCCTGTGGCGGATAGCCTTATTTTCCATGTACTCTTTGGAACACATGGCCTTGGAACGGGGGTCCATTGTCTGACCGGATCTCATCCGGCAGGCCTAGGAGGGCAAATGTCTAGTCCAGGATTTTCTTGACGTGAGGAAATGCCGTGGAGGCCACCCCCTTCACCATTGGGAACTTGGAGAATGAGTCGACGATCACCAACGTGTGGCGCCCATCAGGAAAACTCCCAAAGTCAATGCTGACTTTAGACCACAGGAGTTCGCATGGCTTTTCTGTGATGACTGGGATGGGTGCCGGATCCCCGCCCGTGATGGTGCACGAGTGACATTGACGCACCATGTCTTCCACTCGGGTATCCATCGCTGGGAACCAGACTTTGTTTCGCAACCAGGCTTTGGTTTTCACCATCCCTTGATGCCCCACGTGTGCTAACTGCATGATGCGATCCTGCAGTGCCCTGGGAATCACAATGACGTGCCCTCTCAGGACGACGCCCTGCTCCCCTTCGCTCAGTTCATGTCGGATCTGCCAGAGCTGTTGCCGAGCATGGCTCTCTTCCGCCCGGAGTGATTGGGCTCCGTCCAGGAAATGGGTCCACCCATTGTTCATTAGAGCATCCTTCACCCTGACAAGCGTCTCGTCCGCGGCCGTGGCTTGGCCGATCTCCTCCAATGTCATTGCTTTTGGACATGCCTCGTACGAGACCATCTTCACGAATGCTTCCGAGTATGCCACATCCGTAGGCATGGCTCGAGCGGCCGGTGGCTCTGGGTGCCGCGAGAGGTAGTCTGCCGGGTTATGTGCTCCAGGATGGAACACGACCTTGAAGGTATATGCCTGCAGCTGGACGGCCATCTTTCAATCTGGGGAGGCGCGAGCCTTGAGGATCCTGCGAAGAGTGGGAGCAGCGGCTTGTGGTCCGTCACTACTTGGAATTCCTGTACGTACAGATAGAGGTGAAAATGCTGGCACGCCCACTTTATGGCCAGGGCCTCCCTCTCGATCTGGACGTATCGGGTCTCAGTGTTAGAAAGCGCCCGGCTGGCGTACGCGACTGGCCTCCAAGACTCCCGGTCATGCTCCTGTGGGAGGACGGCTCCTAGTTCCACTGGGCTTGCATCCACCACCAACTCCGTACGTCGACCTGGTTGGAAGTAGGCCATGACCGTCTTGTCCATGAGGGCTGTCTTGATGGTATTGAACGCCGTGTTGGCAGCCGCGTTCCACTCCCATTGACGGTCACTGCGGGTGAGGGCGCGGAGTGGCTCTGACAAGGAGGCCAGGTTCGGAATGAACCTGCCACAGTAGGTTGCCATGCCGAGGAAGCTGCAGACCTCTGTGGGGGATTTCGGGGTGCTCGCCACTCGGATGGCCATTGCCTTCTTGGGATCCACTCTCAGACCTTCTCTGGTGAAGATGTAGCCAAAGAAGTCGACCGACTCTTGGTAAAAGGAACACTTGGCCTTGTGGAGGGTCAGTCCACAGTCTTGTAGCTGCTGGAGGGTGGCACGGAGGTGGGTGTGATGTTCTTCCAGGGTGTTCGAGAACACCAGGATGTCGTCACTCAGGTTTATGACGCCTTGCAGACCGGACAGTGCTTCCTGGATGGCATTCTGGAAGACCTCGGCTGCAGACGACACCCCGAAACTCAGTCTTTTGTACCTCCGAAGGCCGACGTGGGTTGAGAACGTGGTGATGTACCTGCTCTCAGGCTCCAGTTCCAGCTGATGGTACCCCGCATTCAGGTCCAGCTTGGAGAACCACTTGGCACCGTTCATGTCCGCCACAATGTCATCCATGGTGGGTGTGAGATGACGTTCCCTCTTGACTGCCACATTTGGGAGCCTCATGTCCACGCACAGCCGAATGGCACCCGGCTGTTTCGGTTTGGGGGCCACGACCAACGGAGAGACCCATGGGGTGGGGGCGGATACCTTTTCGATGACGTCGAGGTCCTCGAGTTTCTTCAGTTCCGCCTCTACTTGCGGGCGGAGGTTGAACGGCACCCTCCGGTGTCTTAGGGCCGTCGGCCTCACGGTGGGGTCAATATGGAGCTTGAACTGCTTCCCTTTCAGCTTGTCGAGCCCTGTGAACAGTGCCGGGAAATCGTGCAAGATGGCGTCAGCGTGAGAGTCATGGACCTGACGAGCAAAGTAACCAGGCAGAGGTCTTCTGCATGTGACAACTGAGAAGGGTGCCTTTCCTCCCTTCCGTGATGTGGAAATGGGCCGTTGTGACGTGTCCATCACTAGTGACTTCAGCCTCGATGACCCCTCTGAGGGGTAGAGGATGTGTACCTCCATATGTGTAGATCCTGGCCTTGGTTGGTGCGAGAGGGGGTCATGGCGACAGCTGTTCGTACTGCTCCAAGTCCATAACGTTGACCGATGCGCCCGTATCGATGAGCGCCTGAACTGCTGACCCTACGACCAGGACAGAGCACATCGGCGGTGGCCTTCGGTGTTTGTCTGACCTGCTGACGAACGATATGACAAACACCTCGTCGTCATCTTCCTCAAGCGCGAGGCAGCGCCCACGCGTCGCTCCATCATCTTGTGACTGTGTATCGTCGAGCGATACCTGGCGTAGACGTTGGGTCATTCCCCGAGGCCTGGGGAAGGTCTGTCAAGACCGGCTGCTTCTACACACTTTGGCAAAGTGATTTACTTTTCCACAGTGGGAGCACGTCTTCCCCTTTGCTCCGCACACCGCCGTTGACGGGTGCTCTACTCCGCAGTTGCTGCACGCTCCACCTGTAGATGGCCGCGGGGCAGGGCGGGCTGTATTCGGGCGCCGTTGTATGGCCTCGACTCTCTCTTCCTTGGTGGTCGTATATTTCAGCGGGGCTGGCACAGCGGCGGTCCTCTGCAGGGCAGCTTCCATTTCACCTGCCCGGGCATCTGAGAGTTCGTGAGACCTGGCGAGGATGAGAATCTCGTCCAGGGAGATCCCCGGTTGCCGAAGAATCAGTTTCCGCAGCAGCGCTGAGCGGCACCCTTGGATGACCTGGCCGCGTATTTCTTCTCTCTGGTCTGCGAACGCGCACGAGCTTGCCAGCCTTCGCAGCCGCGCGTAGAACATGTCCACAGACTCAGTGTCGGACTGTGATGCTTGTCTGAATTTGAAACGTTCAAAATCAGGGTTCAGTTGCGGGTCAAAATGCCTATCAAGCGCAGCGACCGCCGCCTCATAGTCGTCGTCTTCCCCTGTGTTGGGCACTGTTTCGAAAAGATCGTAGATTTCTGCACCGCCATAGTATATGAGCAGCGATCTTTTCACTGCGCCGCCCGTCTCTCTGGTACCCCTGAAATAGTGGTTCAGTAGTCCAAACCACGCTTTCCACCGTGGGGCCGCCGTGGCTGGTTCGGCAGTTTCGCTGAAGGGCTGCAACGGGACCACAACCGCGTGGCCATGGCTTGGGGCGGGACGTTGGCGCCCCTTTGCTGATCGCCAGCATCGGCCGGCGGGCCTGCAGCACCTGCTTGCGGCTGCGTGCTCATGTTGGTGGCGTGTATGTGCACAGGCGTGGCGAACCAGTCCCCTTCTGTTTCCTCCTTCCCTTCTTTGGGAGCGTCACCTACTGGCGGACGAGCGTTGCGGCACGTTGCTGGCCGGCTGTGGCCTGCAGGCTATTCGCAGGTTACGCAAGTATGCAGTTGTCCCATGCAGGTAGGGGGGGCTCCAGATTAGGCAGCTCTGTGCCAAACTGCCACAAATGTTCTCCCCTGTTCCCCAGTTGTTCAATTAGTGCCTTGTCTGTTATACTCCAGGCCTTGTTGGGCCATCAAATCCTTGTAATCTCCTCTGTGGGCGTGTTCTGGCTGGGCTGAGTGGCAGGCGGTGCGCGCGAGCGCGTGAGGTGAGCAGCCCCTGGGGGAATTTCAGGCACTCACCCGCTGGCAGTCCGTGATGGGGCACGCAGCTCCGGCCGCTGCAGTGCACATGCTCCTCTTCAGTGCGCTCCTCCTGTACCTACATGGACCTGATAATTACTGACCTACATGCGTAGCAACCTGAACACTTCTTTAGGTTACACTCTGGAACTACACTCCGCACAGACCTTTTCCATCAAAGAAGAAAGTGAATTGCACAAAACTTTGAAAGAAAAGTGAAAGGTAAAACCTTTCACACAACAGATGTCATTGGAACACAGATACATTGCTATTTTAATCCAAATCAAATCAAATCAAAACAGCTTTATTCGGTGACAATGAAACAAACACCATAAAAGCATACTAATACACATGTATCTAAAAAGTACTTTCTTACAATTTGTCATAAGCAATACTTAATACTAAAAATGATATTTACAAATTTGGGCTTCATGGGGAGGATAACATGATAAAGTAGTAAGTACATTATTTTCCAAGTTTAAAAAAAAAAAATACAGGCTACCACAATTCATACGATAAAGTGCAAGTGCAGAAAGTGCAGAAAGGTACAATTTAAAAGAAATAATGTTATGCGTCTTCTTTTTCATACAGCAATGCTTCCAAAAAGGCATAGTCTTTTCTTTTTCTAATCGATTGTTGTATGAAGCGAATAACTGAGCCGATGATTTTCATAGTGTCCAGACTACATATAAAATTCAACGCATCCTTATAGTTAAAAAGCATATTTTTTAAAAAGAGAGGTTTTAAAAAGGTTTTCTGGATACCCATATAAAAAGGACAACAAAGGATAAAATGCAAGGTGGACTGTAAGGTTTTACCATCACACGGGCAGGGTGGCAATATTCGTTGCCATTTCTCTGTACTTGGAAATGCAATTAGATAATGTAAGGTGCCCATCCTTAACCTGGTGAGGTAAAATCTGTGCTGAATATTCCGAACCAAAATTAGGTATAACTGGGTACCCCTCATGTATGGACGTTCACAATAAGCTACCACAGTCTGTTTTTTGTTGGCCACCCTTTCCCTTTCATAGTCTGCAGTGGTTATATATCTTAATTTCAGTTCGCTTTTACTATATTCCTGTATACATAGGGGGTTATCTGTATTTACTTTGCATTTCATCAAAAGATTAAAAATGTGCCCTAGCCATGGTATTTTCATACTATGTTCTAGAGCTAAACAGTCTATAATTAAATCCTTAGAAAATTGTGTTTCTTCCTTCGTCCATATGCCATGCCAGAGGGTAAGCCCAGCCATATTAATAGCATCATTTATATATGGGACGGACAGTTCTTTATGAACAATGATGTTTGCAGTTGCACTGGGAACAGCCAATAATCTTATTAAAAACTTGTTTTCATCAGTTTGTAGGATTGTCGTATTTGTTCTCCCCCATATTGCGGCTCCATAATTAACTGCTGGGACACACTTACTCCTATACAAGGTTAAAATTTCTCGTATCGGTTTGTTCCCTAATTTTGCCGCAAATTAAATATTCCCTCAGTCGTTCTTAAAAATTTCATTTTGCATAATTCAATATGTGATTTCCATGTACCGTTATTACAAAATAACATCCCCAGGTATGAAAATGTTGGGACTCTATTTATAAAAACCCCTCCCACATGATGCTGTCTACACTTTTGTCTCTTCCCCCGCACGACATTACAAATGTTTTCTTTAGATTCAGCTGCAAGTCTATGTCATTCATGTATTGGGCAAACTTTTCCATTAGACATTGCAGGCCATTTGCAGTTCTAGACATTAGGACAGCGTCGTCTGCGTATAATAAAACGGGGGTGGGGCGTGTTCCAACTTTCGGGGCGTCTACAATAAATTTTTGTAAAAACGAGTCCACGTTATTTATATACAATGAAAATAAAAGGGGAGCTAATACGCATCCCTGTCTGATACCATGCTTTACCACAAAGTCAGGCGTACATTCCCCTGATTTTCCATAGCGTACCCTTGAGGTTAAATATGCATAAATTTGTGATAAAAATAAGATTATTTCTGTGGGAGCACCAAGCCCTTTTAAAATTTGCCATAATTTTTGATGATTGACTAAGTCAAAGGCACTGGTGAGGTCTACAAAACATAGATGAAGTATCCCCTCCTTAGCTATTGTGTACTTCCCAATTAACAACTCTAGGTTTAAACATTGCTCTACCGTCCCAATACCCCTTCTGAAACCGTACTGCGCCTCTGTTAGTATATTTTTTTCACTAACCCAGGCTTCGAACCTCTCCAGCATGATTCGGCCCATAATCTTGGAAGAGGAATCAAGAAGGGATATTGGGCGGTAGCAATTTACCTTTTCCCTGTCCCCTTTTTTAAAAATGGGTACAATAATACTTTCAATTCATGTGGCTGGTAATACTCCTCCCAAAGCAGCATTAAAAACTTTCATTAATATTGGTATCCAGAATTCCAAATCATACTTAAAAACATCTATCGGCACCCCATCTGAGCCTGCTGCTTTCCCACTTGCACTTTTTGGAGTGCTGATTTTATTTCCTCTGATGTGATTGGTGATGTTTTCACTGGGTTTACCTTTATACATTTTTCTTTTTTCAAATCAATCATATCTATTCCTTCTGGGTTAAAAAATACTCTTAAAATGTAGCACCCAGTCTTCTGGTGGTACTACAGTATCGATCCTCACCACGTTATTATCTTTAAAATATGGATGATTTATTATCTTCCAGAAGAGGGCTGAATCTTTCAGCTCTACTGCCTGGTTTAATTTCTCCCAGGCCTCCTCACGGATCTCCCTTTTTCTTATTTCCAATGTCTTTTTATACTCTTTCCTTATAACATTGATTTTTTGTGGGTCTCTAGGTTTTTGTTTAATCACAAGTTTCAGCTCCCCATTTAGCCTTGTACATTCATGGTTAAACCATCTTGGAGTTAGACCACACAATTTTTTCCTTCTTTTAGATTTTAGGTCACCTGCAATTTCTTTGGTGATATTAGCGAAAGCAGCTATGACAGCTGTTTGCGTAGAGGAACCATCCAGACAGATTTCTAATTCTTTTTGTGTTTTCCCTTTGAGGGTAAATGAAGATGGATTAACGCCTGTCCATTTTATTGAGACGCCATTATTTCCTTGGGTGTCGATATCAACATCTTCATTCTTGTCCCTTAGTTTTGTTAACAAGTTTACCTTTAATTTCACGCTTAGGGAATGATGGTCACTAACCATACTAATATTTATCGAAACATTCTCGACCAAATCGTTACCATTTGAAGATATTATGATATGGTCTATGTTTGAAGATGACCTTGTTCCCACAAAGGTATACATATTTTCTTCACCATCTGGTATGATCGGTTCCAAAATTATTAGATCATATTTATGCATTGCATTATTGATGGCTTCTCCATATCTATCATGGTGAAAATGTGGGATCTTGTCACCAAAATCGTCACAATACCCACAAGGCTAACCAGCTTCAAAATCACATTTAACACAATTAAAATCCCCTGCCCAAATTAAAATGTAAGTCCCTACAATTCCCTTCACGAATTGGTCCAAATCCTCTTCTAATAGGTTAATTACGGTGCTCCTTGTGTTATCAAAAATATTGTTATAGAAGTTTATTATGACAAAAATCTGGTTTTCATTGCAATAAAGATGTAAAAGCTGGTAATATTGATATTCAGTGAAGGTTTTCCTAACGGTCAGAGGGGAGGCAACTGGAATTAAGGTAGCCAGACCTCCCTTCGCCCTTCCCTTTCTTGATGGTATTGCATTAGTGCAAATACTTTGGTACCCATTTACATAAAAAGTTCAGGGCACCAAGTTTCTTGTAGTAGTACAACCCCAGAACCCTCCAACATTTGTTGCCAGTTAACATCATAGATTTTATTTTTAATACCAGCTATGTTCCATGTCATAATTTTTAAACTTTTGCTCAGGGATATTCCAGAATCAGCTATCAGCAAGTTATCAGGGCTATTACTATAATCATGCTGAAGTGCATCCTCTATCTCTATATGGTGAGGTTCTGTTAAGTTAACCTTATCTACATTTGTTTTAGGATTACCATTTTCCATGTTTGTACTTGTGGTACAATGATGGACAATTTCCTCCATATTAGAGGGGATGCATAAGTTCATCCCCTTCACTTCGGCCTCCTCTAGCGACAGCTGAGGCGAAAAAACGATCAAACAATCATGATGTCGCCGTGTGTCTAACTGATATTTATCACACTGATTTAAGTCATTTCCCAATGTGTTCCTAAGATTGACTTTAAATGCCGCATTTTGGGACCCCTTTAGTCTATTAATTGACTGTAGACTATCACCTGCGGTAGAGACCGAAAAGGGTTGGAAACCTCTACTCTCTATTTGATTTGATGGTACTACCTGTGCACTATCCCCAGTGGACGTAGCTATTGAGGATTGACTCATGCTGCTCTCAATATGATGCAGTTGTGCTGGCTGTAGTCAATCGCAGGCTTCTAAATCAGAAAGAGGGGCAAATCTATTTTCACAGTTTAGGTTATATGCCATGGGTGGACCTCTTGGGGCTACCCAGGTCTGTTTCTCCAGCATCGGACGTTGTAAGTTGGTCTCTGATAATTTTAGGAGAGTTGGCCTGTAAAAGAAGCCCAGTGGTAGCACAATTATATTATTGGGATTTCTGTCAAAGTCGGTACACAGGATATCCAAAAGAAATTTTACAATAAAACCATTATTAAAGTTTAGGACTACACAGTCTCTCCCCTTTTCTTTCCTTGTAGGCCCTATCCAGGTTACTCTCCTAGCCATAATCAATTGTCTTTGAATATCCCCATCCCAAACCCCCACCCCTCTCAACTTTTGGTCCACCCAGTGAAGGCTTTGGTCATTAGCTGAGCTGTGGATTCAACCTGGCCCTCCTGCAATAATGGCACATTTCCCAGTACCACCACCAAGGGGGCAGCCGCCGGTGGAAGGTGCAGAGTCAAAGTCTGAGTACCAGTATTTGGTGTGCCTCGATCAGGTCTTTCAAACTTTCTATTTACCTCTGAGCGTCCCTGCCCCAGAGGTATTATACTCTGCCCAATAGTTGGACTGTCAATATTAGCAATTGGAAGATTATTTACGTCAGCCAATTTATTTAGTTTGTTGGCGTCAGTTGGGCTCGTAAGAATTTGGGCAAATTCGCCGGATGTATCAGCTGCAATATCAGTTTCATCCATAGTCTTGGCTGAATTAATATCTGAGGAGAGTGCCAAGCTTTGGGGTGCAGACTTCATCCTTGTTGGTATAGTTGGATTAGGAATGGGCGCCCGCTTACTTATCTCTTGGTTAATGTCTTCAAGGGTCTGAACAATTTCATTTGGCAGAGGGAGGGACCTGCTTTTGATCAATAATGCCTCTATAGTACGGAAATTTGATTTAGCTTGTGATTCAAGACCATTTATTTTATCTTCAATCCGGGCCAATCTCAAGATGATGGGGTTTAACATAGTAAAGACCAAGGTTTCCAGCCTCTGCCACAAAGCTTTGTCTGGGGGCAGGCAGAATGCTTGGGTGATGCCAGTATTCGGTACTTCTGCAGGACTTGGGGCTCTTGTATCATAGGTGACTGTGTCATCCCCCCCTCTTCTAGAGTGTTTTGCAGATTTTGCCGGTTTCAGTCTCTGCGGGCCCCCCCCCCTTCATCTTCACAACGGGGTCAGGAATTGGTCCCAAGCTCAAATGTTTAGCCACTCCTGATGCCCTGGTTGAGATTCTTTGGGTGGTACAGATTGGCTCTAGCTCAGACACAGGCTCACAAGGTATCGAGCCAATGAGTATTTCGGGGTCTGTTTCAGGAACTACATCAGTTGCTATTTCGCTCACTAGATCAATACTGAGTCCACAATCCTGAGTAGTTAGGGCAGCCATACCCCCCAGCGAGGATCTTTTATTAGAGAAAGGTTCCAGAGACAGGCGCCGTTCCGTCCTCACTATCTCATGCTCAAGTACGGAGGTAGCCCTAATCAGAAATTGATCAAGTGTCCCCACAATACTCCCGCCCGGCTGCACGCCTTTTCCCTTCCCCTCTCGTTTGTTCATCTTGATATTATATCACTATGTCAGGTGTATGAACGAACATGGGGTCGGGGCTGATGACTCAAAGATCTTAGGGGTGAGGCATAGGTGATGTATAGAAAAAAAGCACCATCCACTGTACCTTCTTTCGATACAAATCTCAGGGGGGGGACCAAAATCCAGTTTTCTTTTTATGGGGGAAGTCCACCGCAAGCCCCCCCCCAGTGGCGGCGACAGGGAGCAACGGATCGGCAGGTCAGCAGAGAATGAAGAGCGGAGAACCGCGGCACCCCCCTCTCCTCGCAGTCTCACGCTGTGCGTCCTCACTCTGCTGCTGTGCAATTGCCAAAACCCGGACCTGGAACTCTGGCTTCATCCAGTATGTCAATCCATGGTTGGAATTTCTTTACCCTGCGCACTCATAATCAAAAAAGAAATAAGTAGTAGGTAAAAACGCCTCCTTCCGCTTTTCCACCTCATACGTGGTAAATGAAGATAAATAGACGGCTCCTGCCGCTTTCCACCATACACGCGGTGAAACACACAAACAGACAAACGACTGCTGCCGCTTTTCCCCTACACATGCTATTTTAATCCACTCTGCATCATGCAGGGTTAAAACAATTGAAGTGATAACTCCGCTCCTTGCAAGTAGTAGAACGTGTCTGGGTTGCATTTCAAACAGAGATTCTGTAATAAGGGCCTGTAAGGCCCGTATGTGTCCTGGGTACGCATAGAGACTCCAGCCACACAATACTGCCACAGAAACTCATGTTTCATTATTGTAATTGTAATTGCATTTATATAGCACTTACTACCCCTGATGTGGTGTCAAAGCGCTTTTTCGGTGAGTAGCACGTTACTCAGGAACCCAAAAAGTATTAGTGGTTAATTAGTATAGTGGTATATGAAATTAATTTGAGCGGTCGACATGTTAATCTGTTATTTGGATTGAAAAGGATAGTGGAGGGATAGAAGAGGGAAAGGTTTAGATTTACATAGCGCATGCTACCCTTGATGAGGTGTTGAAGCGCTTTTTGGCGAGTAGCATGCTACTCTGGAACCTAAAAAGGATTAGTGGTGAATTATTGTTAGGAAATATGAAATTAATTTGAGCAGTGGACATGTTAGTCTGTTATTTGTATTGAAAAGGATTGTTGGGGGAATAGAAGAGGGAAGGGTTTACAATTATATAGCGCTTGCTATCACTGATGAGGTGTTGAAGCATTTTTTGGCCCCTTCTAACTCTCAAGACATGCAATAATGCTGACCAGAAATTGTTTTGAGATCCAGACACTGATGTCACTAGTTGCAAAATGAAATGGAAATGGTTTTGCGAGAGTAGGGCCTTATGGCTGTGCTTGAGATTCCTTTGCAAAAAGAACAATTGATTGACAGAATGCTGCACAATGTCAAACATTCACCCCAGTACAGAGATCTGGGCCTAAACCCATTGTTTTATTTTGCTCCCCATGCCTTTCCAGTGCAGACCCAGCCATATGCAAATCAGTCTTGACCCTTTTCCCCATGGGAACTGTCCAGCCCGAACTGCCAGGCCAGCTCCTCCCCAGACTGGAAACAAGCATCCTGGGACCGGTTTTAGGGCATCACCCCTCATCAGCCAGGCTAGCTTGACTCCAGTGGTATGGAGAGCACGGGACACACGTCTGGGCATACCCGTCCCACTCGGGGTGACAAATGCAAAAAAAACAATTGATGGACAGAATGCAGAACAATGTCAAACATTCACCCCAGTACAGAGATCTGGGCCTAAATCCATCGTTTTTTTGCTCCCCATGCCTTTCCAGTTCAGACCCAGCCATATGCAAATCAGTCTTGACCCTGTTCCCCATGGGAACAGTCCAGCCCGAACTGCCTTTGCAGCAGGGTGGGCCACTAGATCAAGACTGAAATGTGATTGGAGTGCGATGAATCGTCTATGTGAGATTCCAGTCTAGACATTTTCTCATGAATGATGGGCATAACATTCTGTTAATATCACTTTCTGTGATTCCACTGATTATGCACATTATCTGCTGAAAAGCAGTCACTCACAGAGACTCAGCATCTCCTATGCCCATGCATGTTTTTTACTTATTCAAGTATTTCTCTGTCCTAGATTCCAAATCCAGCCTCAGTACTCTATGTGGCTTCATTCTTTCTTTCTGTGCGGTGAGGCAAAAAGTCTACGTTTTCTGATCCAATCCTTCAAGATTTGGAAGGCTTCTTGGCAGTGCCCTTTTTTCGATGAGCATTATTTCGCTTCTCATCTACTATTGAAGTTACCTTGTTTGACTCTAGAGTGCCCCTGATGCAGATGCAAATATTGCACAGCACCCTGCATGACCACCCCTCAATCATGCTTTTATTTCTAACCTAACAAAAAAAACTATGACGTATAAGAGACTGGTGTATTCCCTACCTGTGGTACGGCACTGGGTGCTAAAACACTTCTACCTCACAAATCTATTTTAATAGGACATCTATATCTGAGGCAAATATCCATTCTTCATGATCACAAATGTGGATACAATAGAAGAATGGATAGTGAAATATCACACCCTTACAATTCATATCACACAAATATACCTTAAACATAGAATGAAACAATACTGACATACATATGTGTAGCCTCCACTCCCATGTCACTCTGGCTGTCACTGTACTGCACGAGACTATATACTTGGAAGCAATCCAAACACTGACACAAGTACAAGCCCACTACAAAAAATAATTTGGTTGCCCATTAACCTCAAACATTTCAGTGAAACAATTCTTAGTATAGGCCAGACCCAGACTAATAGAATTAATGTTCCAAGACTGGTCAAATTGTACATTGGCAAAACTACAAGTGATAGATCTTTACATAGTCGGCAGTTGACTTTACTGTACCATTCATTCGTGCATGTTATGCAGCAATGCTGTAAGAAATTATGTTGTTGGTTAATTGTGGTGTGAGCCCTGGTCGAGCAACAAGTACAATCCTTGTCAGGGTGAGGCACAAGCCAACCCTAAATTAACCTTTGCCCAATCCTCTGGTAGCTTGGCATATAGTTGCCAGGCTTAACTTAGAGGCAATGGGTAAAGTATTTGTGCAACACTTCAAACAGTAATAAAGTGAAAAAACCACACGTAAAAAATCCCACCGCAACTTAGACAAATAGACATTTCTTTAATAAATAAACCTAGACCAATATGACAAAAATCCAATAGGTAGAACCAGAGATATGCAATTATATAAGTTCAATGAAAACAGCGCCAATAAGCGCAAAGCACTAACTATGGATATCTGGTCGCACCGGATTGGGACAAAGTCACAAGTTGAGGCAGACTACGATTAAGCACAGCCCAACTAGAGGGACCCAGGTAGACCCGCTGAACAAAGTACCTTAAATCCTGGTTTGCAGAGTGTTGTGATGATCCGCATCGAAGATATGTCGTGCAGGTGAAGCAAGGCTTCCGTTCTAAGGTGCGGTGAGGCTGCGATGTGAGGTTCAGAGTTGTCATCAAGGATTCCATTCATGAGGGCTTGGGATATGAAGTCCAGCATTGAGGATGAGTTGCACAGTGAAGGCAAAGCATCCACCCTGAGAAGCTGCAAGGCTGCGATGCGAAGTCCGGTGTTGTTGTCGAGGCTGCCGTCGATAAGGGATGTAAGCAGCTGTGCGTAGGATGCGTTGTGCATCAGCGATTCCAAAGAGGCTGCAGAGGCGATGCACATCTTTGAGACGGGTCTAATCCATGTAGCAGTGGCAATGCGTATGTTGTGCGCAGGGTTGTGCTGCACAGCAGTGGGGAAGCATCGGTTCTGCTGGATCCACAGAGGCTGGCAGAGCACCTTAAGCCCAATTCCAAGGTTCAAAGACTGTGGTGATGCCACTTCGCATGGTAGAGTCACAGATGACAGAGTCCAGGTGCAGGTACAAGGCTATTGGAAGCCTGGTGTGTTCATGAGGCTTCAGATCAGGAGGCCAGCCAATTAGCCCTTGGAGTCACTCTAGAGTTCTAGGTTCAAGAGATGCAGGTTCAGTCCTTCTCACCCAGGCAAAAGGGTAGCAGGCAGTAGATCAGCATAACAGGGCAGTAGAACTTCAGAGCAGCATTCCAGCAGAGTGGCAACCCTTTCAGCAGCACAGCAGTTCTTCTTCCTGGCAGAGTATCCACAGGTCCAGAAGTTGGTGTCTGAGGTCCAGTATTTATACCCAGTTGTGGCCTTGAAGTGGAGTGAAGCTTCTAGAGGCAGGCCTTTGAAGTGAACTGCCTTCCTGGTGCCATACTAACTACAGGAGGTATGCAGGACTTTGTGTGGAGGCAGGACACAGCCTATTCAAGTGTTAGTGGGATGGGCCCTGCTCCTCCCTCCCATCCAGCCAGTGATGGCCCATCCAGGCACGCTTAAGCTCCTTATTGTGTGTCGCTGTCTAGGAGGAATGCGCAAAGCCGAACTGTCAGCTACACCCAGTCCTGTGACTCAGAGCCAGGCTGCAGGCACAAAATGGCTAAAGGAGGAAAATGCTTAACCTTCTGAAAGTGGCATTTTCAAAATTGTAATTTAAAATCCAACTTCACCATAAGTTAGGATTTTTCATTACAATTCCATAGACACCAAACATGAACTGGTTACCTACTCCAATTTGAAAATTACAGCATATTAAATGTAATAAGGTAGCTTCAGTGCTATCCTATGGGGAATGTAGGCCTTGCAGCAGTGAAAAATGAATTTGTGAGTTTTTCACTACCAGGACATGTAAAACCTTAAAGTACATGCCCTACTTTTTAAATACTTTGCACCCTGCCTTCTGGGCTGTCCAGGGCCTACCCTAGGGGTGAAACGTATATATTAAAAGGGAAGGTTTGGGCCTCTCAAAAGGTTTATTTTGCCTAGGTCAGGACGACAGTTTAAAACTGCACACACACAGGCTGCAATGGCAAGCCTGAGAGATGTTGAAAGTGCTACTTAGGTGGGTGGCACAATCAGTGTTGCAGGCCCACTAGTAGTTTCATTTTACAGGTCCTGGACACAGGTAGTGCCAGCTTACTAGGGACTTACAAGTAATTAAATATGCCCATTGGGTATAAGCCAATTCTACCATGTTTTAAGGAGCGAGCACAATCATTTTAGCACTGGTTAGCAGTAGTCCTAAGTCCTGAGTCCTAAGGCAAGAACAAATGAAGTCAGCAAAACAGGATGCAAAAGTCTTGAAGGCAAAAAGTTAAGGGGTAAACCACACCAAGATGCCAGGGCTAACAAATACCCTTGAACGATATTCCCTTAAGTGTTTTCTGTTCCTCTCTTTTTGCTATTTTTTCTACTTGGTTTATTTCACCACCTTATGAAACATAAATACCAGACAGACTCGCCATATGCTATTTACAGTGTTCCTGCTCATAAGACTCATAGTCACAGTTTGGTGAGTTCCAGTACCTGCTGTGGCTCCGCATGTCTCCAATGTGTGTGCTCCGTGTGTGACATCCTGTTGATGCGGTGGTGCAATCTTTAGAATGGTCATGCAGAAATGTATGCAATATATGCGAGGCAATGGCTGATGATCAAATAATATATGCACTATACACCCTGGTATAGGCTGGGAATATCAAATCCAAAATATTGATGTGCCCTTACCGGTTCGATATTATGTCCTTCAATATTATTGTCACAATATTGGGGCCTGTTAATATTTTGAATTTGATATTCCCTAATACAATCTGCACCCTTTTGTCTCTGCCTCACATTTACATTTGAAATTGCCTCCTGAGAGGCAATAGGCAGATATGTGTACTTTAGATACTAGCTTCAAAATCTCACTTTACTAGTGGTGAATGCTCCCACTGCCAAATCTTCCAAGTTTGGAAGAAATGTAGTGTGACTCCTCTATTGCATACTGGAGTGCTAGGAGAAAGGAGGAGAAGGGATAAGAGAAACTGGCTTACATCGTACTGACCACTTAGTTGGACTTTCTAAACCAATCTCAGCAAATTTTTATCTACTTCATACCTTACTTGAATGATGGTGATAAAAAAGGAAATTGAAAATGAAGGTAGCAATATCTTGTTTATAGAAAATCAAAGATAAAAGTTGATGTGGACCCCTTTGTCTTTCCATAGCCTCCATATTTTCTAAGGCCTTTTCAAATGACTTGTCTGAAGTCAGGAAGCCATCTTATTGCTTTAAACTTCAGGCTTGAAGACAAAAATTATAGGACATTCTCCTAAAGCTAATGTTTGAAGCAACTGATTTCAGGTCTATGCCTGGGACCTCTAAGAGATAGGCTGGAGGCCACAGCACATTGCCTTACTCTGAACTTTGTTCAGCCTCTGCCTTCTATCGCAAAGAAATTCTCAGAGCATGCCTGTTTACTTCCAAAATCATCTGTGATAATATGTTATATTTCTTGCAGGAATTGCAACTCTTGTACCCAACGAATGTATGAAGACAATTCTTCTTCGTCATTGAAACCCAAATGTCATGTTCCTTATTTCGACATTAAGCAAAGTTAGCAAGTTTGTTGAGTGAGAAAAGTGAAAGATAGGTAGAGTACATTCCACTAGAAAGGCAAGATCTCAGTCATGAATCCATTTCTTCTCGTTGACTTTGAGACAACTGGGTATGATGTACCTTGGTTAAGTCGGGTTCATATGACGGGATTTAAAACGTAGTAGAGTATGAAGGTTGTGGACTCTGTTATTTGAAGACTGATCTGGGTGAAGCATAAAGGTAGTATCCTTTTGCTCCTTCAAGTAACTCCTGTAAAGGATTCTAATTGCTAGATGCTGCAAGTGGAGGAAGAAGCTTCTCCAAGCTCCCACATATGCTAGTGCATGAAGGGATTTTTGGATGGATCGCAAGCTTTGCCAGCGCAGGAACTGACAATTGTGGGATTGATTTCAATATAGCCAAACATGTAGAAAGGGCTCTACATGGAAGAAAGTTTGTTTCAGATGGATAAAGCATCTAGGTTTATTGTCCAGAGAGGAGCACAGGAAATAATAACATCATACACCTACACAGCTCCTATCACGCACCTAAACAATCACTAGAGAGAACTACAGACCCATGCTGGTGCTGAGTTTCAATTCTAGCTCAATGTTCAAGAGAGAATAAAGCCAGGCAAAATATATAAGTGATACAGCTGTTTAGAAGCCATTGGTCATGCTTGTCTCACACTAGATACCATGCAAATAATTCTTCATAACCCAGGTGAAATTGCAACACTTTTTACCTTATATTTTCATTATTCCAGTTATACTACTTTTTCCCAATACTTACTTCTTTGAGGTGGGTCCATTTCAGTGACTGGGGACAATGTAGTGCTCAAGACCTGCTCCTCCACACTAACAAAGCTTCTCTAGCAAAAAAGGTACGAAAATGAAAAATCAGTTTATGCTGGTGGCTTCATGGATGTTGGCAAATGGAAACTGTCTTCATTTATTTGTGCATATTGTTTTACAGATCTGGAGGAAATATGACGCAGACAGCAGTGGCTTTATCTCAGCTGTTGAACTCAGAGTAAGTATTAGATTCTTCCTTTTTTTGTTGACAGATTTTATTGATAGTGTTCATTTTATTATAAAAGAATTATGTGCAATGGACCAAATTACTTCTTCTAAGCCCATCACCTGCGCTCCCTAATGCTGGTGTTACCAAATGCCAAGCCTGTGTAGTTTTGATACCACCTCACGTCTCTTTTGCCCCCTTACACTTCCTGTCTCTTTACCTCACTCTTGCAGGTTCGTTTTTATCTAGTCGTTTTTATGCCTATAGACTTTAACTCCATAATTTATTAGCTAGTTCTAGGTAATCTGTTGTTTTATGTAAAGTGCTCTGCTAATCATGTGGTGAGGCCCACGCTATATAAATACAACAATAAATGAATAAATAACTATATAAAACTCTTCACCAATAGGATTCTGAGGTTGCTGCCTCATAAAATGGCTTTGTGTCTGTTCGGAACACTTCCCCTAAACTTAATTGTCTGTATCAAAATTGTCTGTTTATAAATTTGGACCACGTCCGGGTGGTCCTACGAAGATTACATTTTGATCCTGAGATGTTGCCTTGAGTTACACTTCAATATACATCTCTTATAGCTCATGTGGAAACTGACCAAGTGATTCTAAGACAGTTTCCTGTAGAATGAGAAACAAAATTGGACTGCCCATAGTCACCAATTTTATTTGCTATAGCCATTATATCATTGGCTTGTAGAAAATATACTACGAAACCCCAGAGAGGAATATTCTTGCATCATATCTGGCACTCAATATCCCTCTACTTTGGTGATGTGCTTTTATGTGTAGGAATTTTAATAATTCACCTGGCATCCCTTGTGGGTATGGTTGATGAGTTTAGTGCCCTAGATGGATGACGTGTTTGTTAACTGGGGAAATCTTACTTTTTCAAAGCACTCCCAACGAATGTAGCTTAAAATGAAACACTGTATATGTTTAAAAATCTGGATGTGTGTATTTATCATGAAGATAGTGATTTGATTACTAATAATTTGCATAGCACTTTGAGGGGAGATATGCAGCTCATTCTTTTTTTCAAGTAACTCTCATTTTCAGTGATTGTTAGGGTTCTGTTAGTCAACATGTCAGTCCTACACACACTCCTATGGTATTTTGCTAACTTTCTTGTGATTGGGGATCTGATAAGGAGAAATGGTAGGGAGAAGGTTGCCCTTGATAAATTGCAACTATACCCAGGTTAATTAAAACCGTTGCACCAATAGATAAAGCATGTACAACTATAAGGCAAGGAAAAGAATAACATGGAACGTCGTACACCGTTTAACAGATGTTTAACGTTCCCCAAACAGTTAAAAAGAAAAATATTTTTAGGTTAGACATAACTGTCATTATTCTTTAAACTGAACAAGTGAGCTTGGTATACTATAAATATAATTTTTATTAAAGACATTTAGGGGCCGATTCCGATTCAGGCCGGAAATCTCCCCGACCGAGCCGGACCCAGAGAGATTTCCGACCGAATCGGACTCTAGCAGTCCGACCGAACGAGTACGATGCGTATGCATGCAATCGAACTCGATTCGGTCGGACTCCCATTGAAGTCAATGGGAGCCGGTCGTACAACGCGTACGCGGGCTCCCATTGACTCAATGGGTGTGAGGCGAACAAGGGCGCCCCCTACAGCGGGTATGCGTCAATGCGGGTCGTGCCGCACATGCACAGGTAGGGGGGACCCATGGGTCCCCCCTGTGTGCGACTCGCGCGGCTACACGTACAGGGGGGTCCGACACGGACCCCCAAAGTCCGGCTCCGACTGCTCTTTGGAGCCGGACTGCGCGAGTTGGTCGGACTGCTCGAGGCGCGCATCGTACTTGCCCGGCCGGGGAACGTCTCCATTGCGCGGTGCGAGTCACGTCCGTGCGAGTCGGTCGGAGCGGTTGGGTCCCGCGAACGAGTCGGTCGGCGATTTCGCGTGCGCTCGCATCGTACTCGCTCGCCCAGACGCACGTTCGAATCGGTCGGGAAAGAGGGCTCCGAATTGGATCCGGTTAAGCCGAATCCGATTCGGTGCCCTACCGGCTGAGATCGGAATCGGCCCCTAAGTGGTCTCATCCCTCCCCCATTATTAGTTGTACCTGAATAGAACCGCAGCCGCCGTGGAAGCGGGTAGTCTATTGAGTTAGTCCCATGTTTAGAATTTCAGTTCCAGATTCGTTAATGTGTAGAGCCTATCACTAGTCAGAGTCGCAACACGTGGCCCACAGCGACAGGTGCCCCAGGAGTCTCGTTGTTAAAGTATCTTTGGCAGACAGGAGTATAAGGTGACTGTGCACAGTTGTGCATGATGTGCAGGAATGAGATAAAGTGGCAGTGCTTGGCTAGTCCCGTAGTAAAAGAGGTCAAGACGTCTTGAGCTAGCCTAGGCCTGTATTAGTTTTCAGCTGTTAAGTGTTCAATTTCCATCCAACCCTTGCTAGATATTTCACTTATCTGCATTTGAACTGTATGTCTGAAGGATGGAAGCAGACTATGGCGGCTTGTTTGCAGTGACGTAGCCCCCTGATTTTAAATTCTGGTTTTAATAGACTTTTTCCTCCAGTGTTGATTTGCATATGCAAATTATATGTACCATAGTTTCTGGATCTTGGTCGCATAGTTCGCATAGGTCATACCTTTGGTGCATTGCCATGGCGGCAGATGTAAAAGCGAGGGCAGGCAACCTAGGCGATATTTTAGTAAGCTTCTTTTAATATCAGCACCAGAGCCGGAGGCTAGGTATGGTTGCGGTTGTGGTTGCTATTGTTAGCCAGGCGTGTTGTCGTTTTGAGAATGCCTCTTTGTCTGCCAGCAGAGAAGCCTGTCTAATTGTTTTATTTACTGTGCTCTTGAATTGAGAGTAGCTGGTAGTTATCTCGTAAAGTGGGCCCAGGGGAAGCAATGCTAAGGATGTGTGACCTAACGGCTAGAGCGGTCGACCTTTGAGCTGGGGAACCCAGTTCGAGTCTCAGCAGGGTTGCTCAACATCCTGTGATTGTGGGCAAATCACTTAATCTCCCTGTGCCTAACAAAAATGGATGTGTCTATCTGTAATGCAACTGGTGCTCATGTAAAGCGATCTGATACCTTTGGGTTTAGTTCGCGCTATATAAAACTCTAAAAAAAAAAAGACGGGATGAGCTAGTTCCTGACTGAGGAGTTGTCCCTTGTAGCAATTTCCTCCCACAGGGAGTGGTTTTGTGACGCCGTTTTTTAGTTTGTAGCAGCATTTAATAAACTCCCCTTGCCTGGTCAGGGTCTGATTCATAAGGCCAATCTCCAACCTCAGCTGAGCAGTTGAAGTGTGCAGTGGAAGATGGAATACCAACTTGAAGACCCTGGCTATGATATTATCCAAATAGGGGGCATCTCTACCTCTTAAAGTCATGCTACCATAGGCTATGGTTGGAACCAGCTTGGCCTGCATTATCTGGTGCGAATGTTGATCCACAATTGCAGCGCTTAGCTTATGAAAAGCTGCTAGAAAGGAGTTGGCTTTCAGCTGCGTGTGCTGCTTGTGCTCCTTAAAGGATCCTAGTCTGTCGAAAACCAGTCCCAGGCATTTGTACGCGGTTGTTACGTCAATTTTTGCTGTTTACAAATGCCAGGACAGGAACTGGTGGCTGACTTTCCTATGTCCAGGATTTTTGTTTTCTTCATGTCTATTTCCATTAAATTCGATCTGGAATATACTGCAGTGGTGTTCAAAAGTCATTGGAGACCAATCTTAGTGTGGCTGCTCAAGACTAGCTCATCAGCATACATCAGGCTTGGCAGGTGGACACTCCCTTCCTTTGGAGCATGTGAGTTTACCTGGTCAAGAACTGGGAAGAGGTCTGCCAGAAAGAAATTAAAGAATGTGGGAACAATCACACAGCCTTGCCTTAGACCCTGATATGTTTGAATCTATCTAGACAAGTGGGAACCATTCACCAATTTTATTCAGACCCATGTGTCGGTGTGAAGAAGGATCAGGGCTTGCAACAAGGGCCAGGGTATGTTCCAACTGCCTAGCTCCTGCCAGAGCTTGTTCCAGTCGACTCGATCAAATGCCGCTTTGCAGTCTATGAAGCACAGAAAGAGACAATGGTGGTTATTTTTGCATTGATCAATTTGTAATGATAGAGCTAATATGTTGGTTGCTGTCCCCGTGCCCTTTGAAAATCCAATTTGATGTAAGGGGATTATATGCCTTCTGTGGCCCAAGATGTTAGATCTTCAAGTAGGCAACCAGGGAAATACTTCAATTCAAAGTCAAGGAGTGCTCTTTACTGATAATTCGCGAGGTCGGAGCTGTCACCTCCCTTTTAGATGGGAGAGATGATTGAGCCCTTCAAGAGGCAGGTATGCAGTTAGTTGCAGTAATATTGTAGAAACCCCTCTGTAAGCTCTCTGCCCAGAAGTCTTAGCCTTCTTTGAAGATAACCATGGGGAAGCCGTTTGGTCCTGGTGCTCCTTTCCTGCCGCCCTTCGTGATTTGCTTTTCAATTGTAACAGCTTGCAACTTCAGGGGGGAAGATTCCACGTGGTCATTTTCAGTCTCGCAAGATCTCCATAGAGTCCATCGTGGGGCAGTAGACAAGCATTTTAGGGGAATGTTTGTGTTGCTGAGGCTTGGAGCACCATGAGATGAATTGCATTTGATGTAGTTCTTTCAAAATGGTTTGACAGAAACTTATGCCAGCACTCTTCTGAAATATTTGCAGTTGTTATGGATTTCGAACAGTCATTTAGGTTATTCACTGTTTTTCAAAATCTCTCATGTCTGTTGGATTTTATCTCACTTAGTAGCCTGGCTTAGAGATTGTCATTTCCCTCTCCCCTTTGATATCACCTGTGCTTTCTGTAAGCAGTTCTTGCTTTCACTACTGCAGCTTTCAGGATTTGGTTGGTTGGCGATATTTGGAGTGCCGTAAGGGCCTGTTTGACAGTGCGTTTTAGGTCTTTTCATTTGTTGCTATCTGTTGTCTTTGTGCTCCCAGGCTGCTTGCCTGGGCCCTGGTACTGGCATGGCATATTGATCCGCAAATCGCTTGGTGAACTGAGCCCAGATGGTTTGATTTGCCTACACCATCAGCCGTATGTGCAAGGAGTGATCTTTTTGCTAGCTCAGGGAGATTGTAAGCTGAGTTAGCTGACCATTTTATTCTTTTGTTGTTGATGGTATAAGCAGAGACGCATGTTGCTTTAACTGGCACATGACAAGCAAGGCGGATGGCTAGGCTCAATTCTTGCTGGAGGTTGTTGCTTTCCACTCTAGCTGCTATCCCAAAGCTGTTGATGAGATGGACAAGGAGACTGATAGTACTGTAAAGTCGATTAGGGAGTTGCTTATATGATTATGAAAAGTTGCTGCTGGTGGACTGTCTGATAATACCGACCGTTGACAGCCCTCCGGTTGAGATGCTCTAATTCATTGATAAGTTCTTTGCCTTTTTTATCTGACTTGAAGGAACGACATTGACTCTGAGCTGGAATTGCCCAGCGTGCATTTTGGCCTGACAGAGTCTTGTCTTCTAGTGGCGAGCCAAGCTGATTCATGTTGAAATCACCTGAGAGAATTATTTTAATGGGAGACGGCCCTTCCAAAAGTTTGCTGATCTTAGTTTTCAGATGCTCTATAACTGTTTGTTTAGACTTTGGGTTTGGTGGTATATATACATCTAATAATATCAAGGGGCTTGTGCCCCAGGTAAAGGCTGTAGAACAATTTGCAGGCCTGGGTATGCCATAGGGTTTTGGCTTGCATTCTCCTTTTAGTGAGGCAGATATATATATATATCACCAGTGCCCCACTGCAGCAGCCATAAGGCCACTCCTGTGATGCTGGAGTCAAAAAATTAATATAGCCTGAAATTATTGGCGGATCCCCATTCCAGGTTTCCTGTAACATAATCACCTAAGATATTCCAGCACCTCATGATTGTCTGGTTTATTTAGCAGTCCGTTGATGTTCCATGAACATATTCGTAAGTATCTTGTTTGTGCGGAAACGGAATTGCCTGCAGTTGCAATTCATTGCTGCAATCTGGGTTTGTTCAATGCTCCAGAGATCCAGCTTCAATCGGGATCCTTAACTAATGGTTTTTTGTCTTCCTGGACTAGTAGAGGGTTAAGCTCTTGAGTTTTTCTTGGAGATTTGCTCAGTGCATTCCTTAGGGCGGAGAATACTTGCTGTGGGTCGAAAGAAGTGGGTGTTCCAGTTATGTAATGGTTTTACATTGCAGCACAGTTGCAGCATGTACCTCATTGCTTGCTGAGGCCCCTTCAGCAGAGGTGACCTCCTTAAAAAGAACAATGGCCCCTTCACCTATCCTTGAGGACTTCTTGGGGGTATAGCCTCAGGAGCAGGTATGCCGGCACAGATGGTAGAAGTTTGGTACTGTTGCCACCACTACTTAAAAACAATAAAGAGGTTGTGCGGCATATACCAGAGATCCTATTATGTTGTTATCCCCCGGTTTGTTCTAGCAAGTCAGGTTATTTGTAAAATAGCATGGGCAGGACGGGGATTTTGATAACTGGTGCCTGAAGAACTTTGACATTATCAAGGAGACTAGTAACAGTTACTAAGGATAGTTCTTGGCATATGCCCAGCCGACCAGCGCAGTTAGACTGACTGGGAGAGCTAGGAACAGAAAAATACGTCTCTAGTACAAATGACAAGTAAGCCTATCCATTCCAGCCTGAGTGTTGACTGTTGGGCTAGTTCACACTTTCTAAGAAAGTAGCACTCATTCACACATTTATGAATTGAGTTTATTGCTAGGAAAGAGGCATGTTACTCATGGAGATTGGATCTGGTTAGATGAACATAACCAAATGCACTTCCTAGAGGAGAAATTCAAGATGGCCAATGGGTGGGATGGGGATGAGCCATGGAAAATCTATTGCTAGATTTGAAAAGAGACTCTGATGACCTACCACAGTGAGTGGACCCCTGTTGTACCACTCTCTTCTGCTCAAGATGTAGTAATGTTGGTGATATATTCATTTGAAGTCTATATTTTATTTAATTGTGCATTACGTGTTTTCCCCTGAGTTCCTCCTGAGGGCCTACATTCTTACAATAAGAAAGACATCATTGGGGGAATGATAGATATTTGAGTTGTGGCTTAGCTAGGTGTCTCATAAATGAGACGCAGCAGTTGTACAGTGGTTACTTCTGACATTAAGGAGCCGATTTCGATGTTGTGCGTAATTTCTTCTGCCCGACAATGACTTGGTCCTGGGATTGACCGACCTCCAGTCGGCGGTACCGACCGGCTAATTACAATGCGACCGAACACTGTTCGGTTGCATACTCCCATTTCTCAATGGGAGCTCGTGCTACGGCCATAAACCGGCCGTAACACAAGCTCCCATTGAGAAATGGGAGGTGATGTTCATCCCTGCACCCCATGGGAGGCACCTTAAGGTGCCTGCCACGAGGTGCAGGGATCAACAGGGGGCCACCATAGGAGCTCCTTCGGCCCCCAACCGGAGGCTGCACGCACAAGGGGGCCCCCAAACACGCTTTCCGAAATGGTTTCCATGTCGGACAGGCTGGAATGGAAACCATGTCGGAAACCGTGCATCGTAGTCCCAAGGGCAGAAAGGCCCGCCCTTTGGGGATTACGAGCCGGCTCCGACTGGCCGATGGGCTCCATGAGCATCATAATGCGGCAGTCGGAAAGTAAACCGAGTGGCCCATTACGATGCGGCCAGGAAGGCTCCAACCATTGGTGCACCTTCCTGTACATAAGCTATCAATAATGGCGATTTGCACCTACTATGTGTGCTGCAGAATGCAGCACAAATGGAAAGAGCAAAAAGCGAGGAGAAATTAATAATTTCTCTTCGTATCATCATTCTAACACCTGGTATTCCATGGTGTTAGTTTTTGGTGCTGTTTCAGCCTGTACATCTGGGGCAGCGTCAAAAAGCAATGGCCCACAGCAACACCCATTGCATGCCCCCTTGCCACAGAGGACTGCAGCGGAAAGGGGCATATTTACAAGGCGGCGTTAAGCCATGCAAAATGTCTTAGCGCCACCTTTTAAATATGGAAAATGGCACTGATCCACCGGAGCGTCCAAAAAAAGTGATGCTCCGGTGGCCATGAGGGCTTGTAAATATGCCCCTAGATGCTTTGTTTTCCCTTGACTAGAAGGCTCAGTTGCACACTTCACCCTTCTGAAGTCCTTGTCAGTACAAGGAATAGCTTGATTTTCTATACTGTAAAAGTATTTTCCTGTAGACTTCCCATAAATTACATGTATAGTGATGAGACAGACTGCAGGAAACAGTGGTACCCTCCTAATGACTGATTCTCGTTTTGTCAGAGCTGGAGCAGAAACTCAGCCAGAGCCTGTGGCAGAGCAGCTCCCTCAACATCCCCTATCAGTCCTTTATGGCAAAGTGAAGCAAAATAGCATTGGCTCACAAGGCTAGAACTCACAGTTAGGCATCAAAGTGGCAAATGCAGCTTGTTGGACCACCCAGACGAGCCCCAGCATGTCAGTTCTCCACACTACTCACACTACTATGTGGGGTGAGAAGAGCACGTTGAGCCACAGTTCCACAGAGTGGAATTGAGAGAAAGAGAGAGAGAGAAGAGACAGAGAGACAGCGACAAGTGCCACATTATGCCAAGAACTAGGAAAATTTGAGTGGGTGCCCCATTTATATATCCAAAAAGCAGATGTGTGCTCACCTTTGTTTCCCAACAGCTTTAAGGTAGTAAAAAAATCTGTACATCAGCTTTTTAAGTGCTAACTCAACTCAATGGTGTTATTAATTGCTTACCTCAGAAGCATAAAAAGCTGAGACTGCACAATAGAGATTTGAATCAACCACCTGCAGGTTTCTGAGTCCGCATTCATTCTGCTGAACTGCACCGCAATAAAGGAACACTAAACCAAATAAATCACTCCTATGCCACCAAAGACAGGACCTGAACTGTAGAACTATCATGGGGGAAGATGGAGGTGCTTGGCCGTTCCAGAATTCCATTAGAATGTTAGGACCCTTATCTAGCCTATCTAGTCCTCTACCTCTAGGCAAAACTAGCACCATCCATTCAATAGGACACATCAGAGCTAAGACACACTGGCAGACTCAGTCCCTTGCCCAGCATGAAGACGGCCCTGGGTCGCAGAAAAAAGCCGCTATAAAGACCTGTGTCCATCAGTGGCCACCTCATAAGGTAAACAAAGCATGAGACATCTTTGGGAGAGAGTTCTAAAGGACTCAGAGGCAAAGGTCCATTTTTAGTTCGAGCCTAGAGCCAGCGCACATGCGCTGCTCTGAGAGACTTGTGGTAGAGTAGCGAATAGAAGCCCCACCCACTCTCCGCCCATATTTGCCATTGGCTTGTGTCATTGTCTGTCCTAAATGCTGGCTTCTGATTCATAAATAGGCTTGTTAGCCTCCTCTTCATTTGCCACCTCCCATGGCGACTGGCCCCTTTACTTCGGTTGTTACACGGTACGTGTTATTTAGACTTTAAGCACTATTTTGTTTAATGAGGTTCTCCTACTGCAGGCATGACATGCTTTGGTGCTTTCTTTACCCCGCCCTCCCTCCAGTTGTCCGTGCCTTCTTCCCCCAGCCCGACATCCCTCCCATTGTCCGTGCCTTCTCCCCCCACCCCCGCCCTCCTGTTGTCCATGCCTTCTCCCCGCCCTCCCTCCCGTTGTCCGTGCCATCTCGGCCCCCCACCCTCCCGTTGTCCATGATGCCAGCCATTTGGGGAGAGGAGTTGGTCTAACAGCTAGGGCGGTCGACCTAGAATCTGTGGAACTGGGTTCGAGTCTCGGCAATGACGCTGAACATCCTGTGATTCTGGGCAAATCACTTAATCTCCCCGTGCCTAACAAAAATGAATGTGTCCTCATGTAATGCAACTGGTGCTATGTAAAGCGCTCTGATACCCGATTCGGGTCAAGTCCGCGCTATATAAAACTCTGTAAAATAAATAAATAAAATAAAAATTTCCAATGCAATAGCATTGCAAATGCTTGTTTAAACAAGCTCACTGGTAGTTTGTGAAATTTGTTGGTTAATTGAGTGCCTGGCTCAAGCTTACGGAAACATCCTATTTTGTTAGAACTGGAGCGAAAAAGTGTACAGGTTGGCAATTATTGTTTTCACTATAGCAAGAACAAAAATGGTAGAACAGAAACACTCTGTCTTATGTGAAAACGTGTCATGGCTCATCATAATAGGAATAAAGCTAATGTTTTTCTTTCCTGTCAGAGCTTTCTGCAAGACCTTTTCCTTCAGCACAAAAAGAAGATTTCTGATGAAAAGTTGGATGAGTACACTGATGCAATGGTGAGAATTTACACATTTGATCAACACTAGTTTTAACATGAAATGCTCAAGTGATAATGATTTCACAAAACTTCATAATATGTCGCTAAGAAATGCTGTTGAAATTGTACACTTTAGTCGGATTACTGATTTTTGAACATATAGTCTGCAGGAAGGAAGAATTACTGACTTGTGTTTCCAAGCTTCATGCTAACTCGGAGATATTTTGAGTTAATGTGAGGACAAAAGAAGACAAAAGGAAGCGCATGAATCACATGTGCTCCGGCGCAGCTCCGAAAACAACATCATAATCAGCTCTATAGGCGCAGAGCAGAGACCCGGTTTTATTCAGTTGCAGCGCTTAAAGTGAATTCATTTAACCTGCAGCTCAAGCTTCACCCCCATGCTTCCACAGTACCATCAGTGCTTCAGCGTGGTGATGACCAGCTTGACTGGAGAATAACCCTGGAATATCCCAGTACCTCAAATTTAAAAAAAGAAACAAAATGTGGTTTGGATGCCTGCAGGTGAATGGGTGTCCGCTGGGGGTTGGCATGCCCTGTAGCCAACACCCGTTGTGTGCGGCTGAAGGCAATGCACAGTGGCGTGTCAGTCACACAGGAGCATTTTGGCATCCATGATAGGGTGGGGCCAATGTAAAATTGATCCTTCTATATGGAGCAGAAACCTGGAGGACAACAGAGAGCACTACCAACAAAGTCCAGATCTTCATCAACACGTGTCTAAGGAAAATCTTCCAAATCCGCTGGCCAAACACCATCAGCAACAACAACCTTTGGCAGCAGACTTTCCAACTCCCTGCTCATGAAGAAATCATGAAAAGACGCTGTGACTGATTAGGTCACACCCTTCGCAAGCCCACATCAAACACCACCAGGACCTGCAGCCGCACCTGCCTCACTACGCATGGCTGAAGTGGGATTGGCTGCCCATGGCCCGGTTGGGTGACAGACCTAATTTGATATGTCATCAGTGATGTCATCAATGATGTCCTTAACATGTCATGAGTGATGTAATATGTGAAGTCATAAGTAGTCTATGATGGGGGCAAAAGTTATACTTAGCGCTGTAAACTATAACTGGTGAATGCCAGAGTTCTTTTTTTTTTTTTAATGTTAGTTTTTATCTTATTTCAACACCTAACTATGATATCACTTTAATCTTTGGTATTCTCATTTAATATATATATGCGTGTGTGTGTTTATGTGTATGGGTGTGTTTGTGTGTGTGTTTGTGTGTGTGTGTGTGTGTCTGATAAGTCTCATGGTTATTGTATTGTATTGGTGTGCAATCATTATTATACCTATCTATTTTATGCCAAGGCATGTAACTGTCCCTGCATACCTCAGAAAGCTGTCAGGCCTACAGTCAGATTGTGGCACTGTGGCATGTCCTTTATAGCTATCAGTCACTGTGACAACCTCTTCCAAAATCCTGGGTCTCTTTACACATTTTCCCATAATCATTCTCTATGAAGAGGGAAGGGGGATCTCCTGCATAGCCTCTTATATCTGCACTTTAAAACATGAACAATTCCTGTGTTAAGGTTGCACTTCGAAAGGAAAGCAACTGTAACCAATTCTGCTTCCTTTTTCCTTCCAAGTTTGTTCTTTGCAAGGCGGGATGGCCTTGTGGTGCAAATCGTTAAACCTAGTCCTCCAGACTGAAGAATGAAACATTAATTTCTGCTGTGTTTTTGTTATGTTTGTTAACACGACTAATGTCAATCTGTAGCTAAAATAATATGAAGAGTGCTCTTTGTGTTGGCATACAATTGGACCTGGGTTGTATGTAACATATGTATTACCAAGAAAGCCCTGCCAAACACAACAGGATAGCTTGTTTATCATGACATAACCCTCCCACATGTGAGTTATTTACCACATGATCAAATTCATCCATTAAAAAATCAAACTCTGACAACTTTCACTGCATCTCTGAACCATATGCATGTGCTACTAGGTTAAGTGATTTGGTTGTGTCAAGAATTGCAGTGGCTTTTCACCCAACTCCACCCCTAGAATGCATAACGTTACAACATTAAGTTATGTGTTCTAGAATATGTTCCCCTCACACAATGGGTAATAAGGGAGATAGAATAAAGGAAGGCTAAGAAACGTGGAAGAAGATTCTGAATGATGTCCTAGAAATGAAAGCTGAAGAATGGTACCTTTTCTCTATGTCTCTATCTCTTTTCTTCCTTCCCACTTCTGTGGTGTGCCTAAGATTTCTGCACAGAATGTATCTTCTCTCAGGATCTTTCTTCTGTTGATATCATGGCACTAAATAACGTGGAGAGCAGTGCAGGATGCAAGATTCAGGACTTGCTCACCAATATAAACTTAAAATGTTGGATTGGTCAACTCACCTTGAAAGCAAAATGATTCCTCTTTATCATTGACTCCAACCTCTTCATTAGGCCCACCTAAAAAAACAGGCAACCAGGTTTCAACTTTCACGTCCATGGGATGGTAAACCACATCTTTCCAAAACTAATTTCAGACATCATTCACGTGCTGACCCTCTCACACCAAGACAGCGGTAATGTGCTATCTGCCAGTATTCCTGATACTCTGCTAGCCTGTCTAAAAAGCATTCCCCAGGCCACTCCATGTCTCATCAATATACTACAATTATTCAACCATATCTCTCTCAACTTGATATATCTATATTGGCTGCAATTCCCAGTCCAAATCTGACTTCTATGGGGCAAGAGCAAATCAGAGAATGAAAGTGTAGATGTGCAAAAAGAAAAAACACAGAGACAAGCCTTCTCGAACTATGCATAACAAATTTGAACAATATCCGAGGCCACACTCAGATGGCATTCACTCTTCTCTCAAAATGATTTAGCGCAGTTGAACGTTATTCCCTAAACATGCTGAGCAACACTCATTTGCTTTACAGGCATATTCACCCTCTCTCAATCCATTTACATGAATTCAATTTGATTGGTAATTCACTGTCCTCACTCATCATATCTCACTAAGCACAAGCAAGTGATTGTTAATGTGACCATTGTATTGATAATGCTACTTAGTTTGGTTTCTTTAGTTGGCTTAGTTTTCTACAAAATATGAGAAAGAGATGCACTTGCCTAGATATAAAATCATTGACTAAAGCTAGCATTCTCCTCATTTTGAAAGATCCACCAGGGGAGTGAGGAGAGCCACAGATTTATAGCCACATCTGACATGTAGTTTCCATCAAAACCTTTAAAGAAGCTCTGATTAATCAGGTTCAACCAAGTCTGAAACTTAATCTGATAGACCCTCTCCCAGTTGGATTTTGGCTACAGGGAGAAATATAATATGTGCTGATAAATGTCATGATGGCCTGCATATGTTGGTAGACGATGATGTGTGGGTGCTACAGTCTTATTAGATTTATTAGAGTTGTTTGACACCATAAATGATGACATCCCCTATTTTCAGCTTCAAGAAGTAGGGCTAGGTGCGGCAACCCTAAATTGAATAGATCTACATGTGTTGACATCCATTAGAAACTATAAATTACTTTAAGAAGTATGAAAGATACCGGAGGAAGTTGCTGACCAACCACTATGGGTTTCCATAGAACACACCAGGCACGGGCATGACCTGGTTTGGGTATACTATACGGAGACAAGCCGCCAACATCAGAGACTGCACACCATCCCTACAGGGCATTTGGCAGGCCTGGAGAGACACACACAAAATAATGGGCATCCCTGAGTTCAAACATGTAGGTGCCCCACCGCACTAGAGGAGTTGGATGTCTAACGCACTTATGGTTGCAAAAATATGCATTCTGAGGCACTGGCGTGCCCTAACCATACCTGCATGTTCTGAATAGACAACTGAACTGTTTGATTAGCCACATACGAAATGTGCATATACAAGCTACAAGACCAGCTACCCATGTTTGATAAGACATATGGACCGTTTATATGTCTCTTTGAACTGTAGAACACTAGACCATATCCCCACCCCCATTCTACTTTCCCCTACACCTATGTTCCTGATAACCCTGCTGCATAGGGGGAGGGTGCTGGTTCCTCATACATAGTGTACTGCTGTATGCAACACTGACCCACCAAGGGGTGACTGGGATGGCAGAGTCCATGTTAAGCTCCGCTGGACATCGAAGATCTGGACAATGGTAAGGACGAATGACATTAGCACTGACATGAGACAGGTAACTTATGTGCCTTGATGGCCCTATGTGCTAGTCAAGTAATGGAGGTGTGGTTGGCTACCCTTTATGAACAGACCTTTTGCTGTGCCATACTTGTGACGTGGCAATGAACCTATGTTCTTCGTCATTGTGCTGTCCTCTACTGTCACCTTCCATGGTTTCCCTTCTCTCCAAATTCATCTTATACTCTTTTATATCTTGTTTTTCTCTTTTTCTCTTTATCCCCTCCCCCCAGATTTAAGTATGTTTTTTGTGTGTTGCGTTACGTTAATGTGTTATGTTAGGAATACGCGGATGGCAACACATGTTGCCATAATTGTGCACTTACCAAGATTGTCATATTGAGTACGATGAAGACTCATACATGTACTGCCTGTTTTCTTGGTTTACCTATATTCGATGAGATGGCGTCATGCGATAGTATGGTTTATATATGCAACTCTGATTATAACTACAATATGACCATTGCTTTTCTTTGTTATTAAAATCCAATAAAGAAATATTACAAAAAAAAGAATTATGCCAATGATACATGGAAAATTTTGGAGTTGAAATTTATTTTATTTATTTATTTACCGAATTTGTACAGCGCATAGCTGCCCCAGTGACGGGGCGTCCCAGCGCTACCAGGTACACTTTCATGAAGCAGAGAAGGAAAAGAAAGACCCTGAGGCTACCCCGGAAAGAGCCAGGTCTTTATGGTTCTCCGGAACTCTAGAAGGTTCTGTAGTCCTCTAATCCCAGAGGGAAGGGAGTTCCAAAGCCTAGCTGCCAATACCTTAAATGAGCGTCCGCCTGCTCTGGCTCTACGAACTCGGGGGATGCAGACTAGCCTTTTATCTGCAGAGCGAAGAGTACGCCTCGGGATATATGGCACTAGCCAATTCGCTAAGACCTTGGGGGCTTGATGATTCAGGATTTTATGAGCAACACACAAAGTCTTGAACTGAATCCTTTTCTCCACCGGCAGCCAGTGAAGCCTGGACAGAGAACTAGACACAGAACAGGATCTTGGGAGGGCCAGCAGAGTGCGAGCAGCCGCATTTTGAATTCTTTGGAGTCGCTGAATGCAAGATTTATTAGCACCTAAATATAGGGCATTTCCATAGTACAGTCTGGACAAGATCGTGGCCTGTAAAATGGTCTGTCGAATAGAGGGATTAAAAAAAACCAACAAAGGTTTGAGACCTCTCAAGAGCCCGAAGCAGGTCCCTGCGACTGACTTAGATTGGGTGTCGAAGGACAGACTACTATCTATCCAAAAACCTAGATTTTTAACCACCTCCTTTGGCGTGGGGGCTGGTTTGAATTCCTCCGGCCACCACTGCTCAGACCATAAGTCACTGTCTTTACCCAGCAAAAGAATTTCGGATTTGCTCGCATTAAGCTGCAGGCAGTTATCTGACATCCAATTAGATACTGCCAGCATATCCTCCTTAAATTTCACCAGGTTAAGATCACACTTCTTTGAGAAGGCGATCACTAGTTGGGTGTCGTCCGCATAAGACACCAAGGACAGCCCTCTACTCCTAGCTACCACTGCCAGAGGTTGTACATAGATGTTAAAAAGCATGGGGCTTAGGATCGAACCCTGGGGCACCCCATGCTTGATATTATACTCCTGGGAGTGAAACAGGGGCACAGTGACCTGGAAGGTTCTGCCTTCCAAGAAGGAGCGGAACCAGGCTAACGCCAGACCCCCAATCCCAATCTCCTCCAGCCTGCGCAGAAGTATTCCGTGTGACACCGTATCAAACGCGGCGCTTAAGTCAAGAAGAATCAAGGCCACTGAGCTTCCTTCATCCAGCCTGTCACGGATATCTTCGGTCACCGCCATCAGCGCAGATTCAGTGCTGTGACGGGACCTAAACCCATTTTGAGAGGCATCCAGAATATCATTGCGTTCCACCAAATCATTCTCCATTTCTCTGTCTGGGTAAATCTTTGATTTGATGCCTGTTAGTCTTCATAGACGAGCTGTACCTTTCTTTACCATATTTTAGCCTTAATCCCAGTCTACTTTTAGGCTCTCATTGAGAGGTATGCTATTTTACCAGGAGTGTTACATGACAAATATGTCAGGGCCTGGAATTATTGGGTCTGAATACTCGGGATTCGATCATTGTGTACCTGGAGGCACTAAGCCTGGGAGAATTGCTGCAGAGAAGGGGCTTTGGGTAGCAGCATTGGCCTGCCCCCACCACCCTCTTCAGCATCCCTGGGGAAGCATACCATGCTCCCCTTGGATAGGCCTGTGGTGTCTTGAACCCCAGGGCTACAACTCCACTCTTCCCACCACCTACCAAAAGAGTAGGTGGAAAATGTATGTGTTTTATTGCCAAATGGTGAAAAACTGTAAGTAAAACACCTGGTAAATCTGGGTGCAAGCAGTTATTAGTAGGGGTGGGTGGTACACTCTGCTCCTCCGGCGGAGTTATGTCCAGTTTCAGAAGAAGTTCGCCAACCGCTATGTGGCGGAATTTTTGCTCGCGTGCAGTTAGTTGCCGAGCAACAAAATCGAACGCTAGACCTCCTCCCAATGAGATTTCACAAACAGATGGTCGTAGCAGGTCGCTACCGCTGGCTATGAGAAAGCTGCTGTTCGTGTTGAGAAAGCTACCGCTCGAGTAGAAAGTCTACTTGAGCGGCAGAAAGAAGCAACATCCTCTGGTGTACCGCGTGGTGCCGTTCACACTGATTTTAAAGTGCGGGGCAAACTCCTGGTGCAAAAAATCAGTGCAAGCAGCACAACGTACTGAACTTCACTGCTTGCAGAACTCCGGGGCATCTCAATGAGTTTTTAGGTAGCTCCGCTGAATTCTGAAGAGTGAAACTCCACAAGTTATGCCCACCCCTAGTTATTAGCCATTTCAGGGGAAAACTTGTTATGACCACACTTTTCAGAAGTGGTACCAGCCAGTAAATTCTATTCCAGTCCACCAGTATCTCTGTTGAAAAGTCCAGTCAACTCGTTATAAGGGCCTAATTGGCTAGGAGCTTAAGGGTCCTAGTAGATTGCACATCTAATAGTAGCACAAATTGCTGACATGGTGAAGACTGGTTTCTAGAATTTTTCCTTTAGAGCAGTATCCCAGAATTCAACTTATAGTTTTAAAGAGGAAAGTGTGGTTTTTATAAAACAAACATAAATACTATTAACTGATATCTTATAGAGCATTATTGCCTGCTGCTAGGCCTATGCGTGAAAGTTAGTGGCTTCTTTTTGTGCCTCGATCGTAAAGTATGAAGTAGGAGCTGGAGCTACTTCAGATAGACGTTTGATTGAACTGAACAAGTTCTTACAAGAGGCCTCATATTCAATGACAGATGATTATAAATACATGGAGACGAAGGGCCAAATTTAGAGTTTGGCAGACGGGCTACTTAGTCACAAACCTGGCAGATATCTGTACACCTTACTGCATGTGCATTATATCCAAAGGCACTTGTAATACAGCAGATTGGATATCCACCACTTAAGTGATGAGTAACCTGTCCTCCGAACTCTAAATTAGGCCTTCAGAAGTCAATTTTGGCTTTAAATCAATGGAATGTAATCAGCAAATAGGGAATGGTAAATTGTACCAGACATCCTATTAGGAGACTCCTGCTCTTAACGAAATTAGGTTGGATTCCAAGACATTATTTGATCAAACACAGTGAGAGCCCATAAAGGGTCCGTCCAGTGTAAATAAAAAATACTCTTCTCTTTACCCAGTTCTGCATTTCTAACAATCACCAATAATAGTCTGTAGTGGGCTGGCCCCACGTGTACAGCATACAAAGTAGACGTAGCCGAGGTGTAGTTGATGTAGTTTATTCAGTAGTTGTAATAAGCTGGAACAGGCCCCACCAGGAGCAGCCTCCTAGCTGCTCAGCCCATCTTCCCAACTGTCTGTCACACACCCAGGCACCCAAGCATTCCACTCACACTGACATTCTGACCGGAACACTCACACTGGCTGAGCAGCTAGGTAGAGGGAACAGAATAACATGACTGGAGGATACTACATATCCTATCCCTTTTATACTGAACAATAAAAAGAACCAAACTAAATTGAAAACAACTATACACAGAAATGTACAAGAGATGTAAATAGTCCGTAAACCCAGGGATGCAAAGAATGACATCACGAGAGGGAAAACAGACAAGCAAAAGGAGGAAAGAAGGATGAAAGGATAAAAACACACACTAACACCATCCTCCTCCTTTAACAGTGAACAAAGAAAAATGTAAGAAGACCAAGAAGAGCTCACATACAACAAGTGAGCAAAATACACATGACAGAAGAAAAGGGTAAACTTAACCCAGACTAGAATACAATGGGTGGAACAACACCCAAGGAAGTACACCTCACGTGAAGAGACTGTGGCGAAGACACCATACGCCACCCCTCATGTGAGGGACACTGTGGGACTAAAACCCCAGTGAAAAAACCGATGATTGGGACTGACACCCCAAATGTACAGATTACATCACATGGGACTAACCCCCAAGGACTTGTGCAGCATGAGAATACAGATGCAGCACAGTGTGGCATCACAAGAGGACTACCCACACACATGAAAACGTACAAGGAAGTGAAGGGACTGACACCCAACACCAAAATAGCAAAGGTGGGACTAACACCCCCTTTAAACTAAGTAAAAAGGACTAACACCCATTACTGCTGACATAGGTGGGACAATAACCCCCTATAAATGCGTAAATGGGAAAACACCCCATAACCCCACCACAAGCGGGTTAACCACAAAGGTGTGGAGACTAATGACCAGGAAGTGTTGCTGAAACCCCTCCCAAATGTAAATAACTGTGAATGTGGGGTCTTGGGACTAAAACCCACTCCCATCCCTAGGCAGGGATAAAGTATCTGAAACAAGAGGAAATGGGACAAAAACCCACTCCTATCTCCTAGGCAGGGATAACACTGTCTGAAACATGGGAACATGGGACTAAGACCCACTCCCATCCCTTAAGCAGGGATACTACATCTTAAACATCGCAACATCTTAAACTTCGCAACAGTTTAGTCGTTTAACAAAAAATACACAACCTTTTTTTCCTTTAAAGTGAGCATTTACAACACTGAAATCTGCTCTGTCATTATAACGTTCTCAATTAAAATAAAAATGTGACTGGTGTGCCTGTCACCGCGATGATAGACAGGCGAGGCGTGAAACAGTACTTGAAGACGTGCAAGAGGGCACTCTGCAACAGAAACAATGCCAACAATACTTGTAAACAGGGACCAGACAAATATCCATCTTTGCCACTAGATGGCAGCGTGACTCTGGTAGAGATAACTAAAAAGATAGAAGCTGCGCAAAACAAAATCTCACCCCACAGTTCCATGTCGGCGCTGCACATGACCCAAAAAAATAACAATCACGTCTCTGAAGAAAAAAACGAGACGCAGTTCTTCTAATAAAGTCACCGCTCCAAGGAACATTAGGTAGAAAAGTTCCCAGCAGCACAGAAGACGTCCACTGAAGGTCGAAAAACACTGGATCTCCAATGAAGAGAATTCCGGACATGACGACGGTCGCAATGCAGTGAAATCAGCGACGATGCTGCTGAACCAAAAAAAACACTTATCTTTATTGTGCAGACAAACGTGGTTGGCAATTGAAACGTGCGTGGTTGGCAAAAACAAACCCTGCCAACATCAAAATGGCGGCACGTTGGATCACGCCATGCCGGGAGGCTCACGGCACGAGCGTGCTCTAAACTCACGAGGCATCCCCAGCAGAGGAGAGGAGTGCGTCACAACCAGGACTCCGACTCAAGGACTGAGGCAGGTAAGCGCGTGCAAACTTAATTTTTTTTAAAGTACAAAACGACGGTTGAGCGCTGCAGACAAAAACCCTCAGCTTTGCCCAACAATCAAAAATGAAAACATTGTCTCACCTGTCGTCACTTGTCACAATTCACAAAAACACACTTTGGAGGTTGCGAAAACATTGTGTAGGAAGAGTCTTCAACCACATAACCTCTCAATAGTCTTTGCCCCCAAAGATACAAAAGCGATATTCACAGTGTGGCACAAAACGAGTCCACTCAAATGCCATCAATTTTCCACACATTGCCAGTGTAAAGACATTCAGTGACAGATTTTCCTTTCACTTGCAAACGCTCTTCAAATATTGTCAATCAGTTGATGAAACAAAACCGTACAACATAGTACTTGAGAGCCTGTTGATGCGAACTGTAGGTTGTGGTTTGTGGACACCAGAGCTGTTTGGCCCCAAACACGTCTTGTCACCTGACATCGTTCTTCCAGCCACTGCCACTGATGAACTGAAAAAGTCGGAGTGGTTCTGACAGCGTAGCTTCAAACATGTCACTTGGCACATTCCCTGGCAAAAATCAGGCATCTTCATGCAAATTTTGTCATACTCTGCGCAGCATCCATGAAACAACAGAAGTGACTTACTGTACATGAAAAGTCTCTCTGTGCAGGATCAATGAAAAGTCTTGAAGTGGAGACTTCTTCTAACGGTGTACAGCACACCTTGACTGGGCTGTCCGCTGTGTTGGACACTGGTGGGGCTGCGAGGCGTGCTTGACATGTTTCTTACTTGACTTGTTTCTTTTCCTTGAGTTTCTTTAAACTTGTTGCTCTTCATCTTTGAATGCGATAGGTTCTTAGCTCCAGATCGTCGCCATAAATATGTAGTGGGCTGGCCCCACGTGTACAGCATACAAAGTAGACGTAGCCGAGGTGTAGTTGATGTAGTTTATTCAGTAGTTGTAATAAGCTGGAACAGGCCCCACCAGGAGCAGCCTCCTAGCTGCTCAGCCCATCTTCCCAACTGTCTGTCACACACCCAGGCACCCAAGCATTCCACTCACACTGACATTCTGACCGGAACACTCACACTGGCTGAGCAGCTAGGTAGAGGGAACAGAATAACATGACCTGAGGATACTACATAGTCATTCAAGAATAATTGAGTATTTGATGATTCATCTTGGGTATTGAGACATATTCTGACATCATTCACCAGATGGCTTCTTTAAAACTCCCTCGCCTCTTTGTCGTTTATTCTATGCCCAAATTCTTATGAGGACAGAAAAGCAAATCTTTTACTGCTACATACGGAAATTGGAATGTGCTGCATCAATGACGGCTTTGATTGTTTATTCTCTGAAACTGCATTCATTGAATTTTCTTGTTGGCTGTTTTTTAAATATCTTACTTTCTGACATTTGCGTAAGTATTGAGATATTTGTTGTAACTGTGCTTATATGGAAGAAATGTGCCTAATAATTTAATATTGAATTACATTTAAATTTGATCCCCATTTAACTGCATCCCTGTTTCCAGTTGGCATGTACAGTATTCCTGCTAAAATGCCAAGTGTATCCCAAGTTGCCAATGTGACTGCTACTATGCAAAAACGTCTAATTTGGGCCTTACTCTGAAAGCGTGGGAACTTATATATGCTATGCAGACAGTTAACCTTACCTGGCCTCCTTAATTCAGTAAATGCAAGTTTCATCTTTTTCAACCTACCACCACAGCCATGCCAGAATAGGTGAGAAGATACACTGGGTTATTTACTGAGGGTTTGCCCTTGATGCCAGGCAGTGTTTCTATCTCTAATTAGAACAGTGGAATATTGGGAGTTTCTTTGAAGACAATGAAGTGGCTCAGGGCTATTATCAAGGGGTACAGCCCTCGGCAGCGAAATATATGGTTATAATCTTTTGCAGAATTGCCCTGTAAAAAAGGGCATCATTCTCTTTTTGAGGATTCATAGCATTGCTTGTGAATTTATGCAATGATGTCTTTGGTGCAGCCTTCCACACCTCCATCACTTATGTTTCTCAAAAAGGTAGCCTAAAGAGTGAAACAATAATATGGAATTACTCAGAGTGAAAAAACAGAGAGGCATATTTACTAGAAAATGACGCTGCATGATGCTGAAAGCCATCTTGCTGTGCCAAGCTGCGTCATTGGGAAAGTGCAGGGATGCATCGTATTTAAAGCAATATGACGCCGCCCTGTGCTTTCCTCTGTGCTGGAGCACAATTGGCTGCCTAGCACCAACGCAGGCACCCTTGCACCATGGTACAAGGGTGCCTGCGTTGCAGGTATGATTGTTTTTGTGCAGGAAGAACACCTTACTGCGCAAAAACAATAATTGATGGTGTTTTCCTCCTTCTATGTGTGCTGCAGAATGTAGCACTCATAGAAAGGACAAAAAAGCGAGGAGAAATAAAGGTATTTCTCCTTGTTGCACCACTTTAATGCCTCCCCTGGGCAGGCGTTAGAATCTGATGCTTTCCCGTTTACGAACCCTTGTAAATCTAGGAATGCGTCAGAATCCATCAGTTTTGCCAACACAAGGGTGTGTTGGTTATTTCCAATCTGCATTACTTAATCCACAGTCTCCGGCTATTGTACAAAACCTCTTTTCAACTAGTGCAATTTTCATTTCTAAATTGATGTCTCTCTTTGTTGAATAAGAGCTGACTTCTACAAACAGGCAACTGCAATGCAATAGATCTCGCATTTACGCGTGTTTGAGCTATTGGCGTTGTAAATGATAATGCCTTCTATTTATGTTTTGGTTTTTAAAACATAAATAAAAGGCATTGTCATTTACAATGCCAATAGCTTAAACTCTCGCAAATGCAAGACCTATTGCATTCCAAATGCTTGTTTAAAAGTGTGTGGGGGGGGGGGGTTGTGAACAGAAGGTAGCAGAAGGAACACAGACGGGGAGGGTGTGGGGAAGCAAAACTGAGGGTGCGGGTGTGGGGAAGCAAAAATGATGGTGCAGTGGGGGAAGGCGGGCATAGGGAAGCAAACGATAGAGCAATGTGGCGGGCATGGGGGAAAAGCAAGTTACCGAGAGCGACATTAAGCTGGGGATGAAAGCATACCCTTTACAGGTAATCTGAGCCGAGGAGCAAAGCGCAGTGAGCTGCCACTTTGGAACTGGAGAACTGCTCAGTAAAGCGCTCCAATACCTTCCGCTCAGGTTCGCGCTTGCGGTTGCGGGAGAGTGTGTCAAAAGAGACATTTGCAGCCAAAGAGTTTCTTTCTCTTTTGGATCCCTTTCACAGGTAATCTGAACCGAGGAGCAAAGCGCAGCGAGCTGCCACTTCGGAGCTGGAGAACTGCTCAGTAAAGCACTCCAATTCCTTCCGGTCGGGTTCGCGCTTGCGGCTGCGGGACAGTGTGTCCAAAGAGACATTTGCAGCCAAAGAGATTCTTTCTTTTTTGGATCTATTTTACAGCGGGACAAATTGAGAAAAGAGGGTAAGAGCCCTTTATTGAAGTCATGGTTTTTAGCAAGTGAGCGGAGGGGCAAACCTAAAGCATATTCATGTTTAACATAGATGTTCGTTCAGAAAATTAACACGTCTGATCTAGCGAAATTTACATCACGCACCTTTGACCTCCCTAAAGGCATCACTGAGTTGCCCCCTTCTGCCTCCAATGGCCCCTGAAGAGCTCCCCGTTTGCTACGAGTTAAATAAACATGCCGGTGGTCACAACTGCACATGAGAAACCCTCCTGTCCTCCTGCAATAAGAGAAACTCATTAAAAAATAGTGCTGACATACTAAAGAAGCAGTGGTCCCTATTATGGACGATATTAGTCTATAACCACAAAACTGAAATCAGCGTTGGATGTATTGTTGTCCCAATGGACCTTATTACATTTATTTACTTATTCAATAAACAAGAACAAACATACAATAAAGTGAGCTACAAGTGAATGGGTTCTGGAAATCAAAAGATTTCCTGACCTCAGGCATATAGTGGTAAGGTGACTTTTCAGTGATAAAGATTACAATAGTCACGATAGAAAACACATCTTGTACTCCACAATAATAACATTTTTGAATCGGAGTTAAGATGTTGCTGTCAACGACGTTTCGATCCCAAACAACGGTTATGGGATCATCATCAGGACTGGTCAATCTAAATGCCTGAGAGGTAGCCTTAGTAAGGTAAAGGCTAAGGGTAAGAGGGAAGGAGAAAAAGGCAGAGGGGAGAAAGAGAGGATGGAAGGAAGAAATTGAGAGAGGTTATGGAAGGTTACGGGATATATACCAGTATTCATGAGATGAGTGCAAGTAGAGGAATAAGACTGTATACACCAGACCATACGCTCGTGCAACCTAGTCACTCCCAGAAGCAAGTTGGAAGAAGCTAGGCGAAGGCTAACGGGTGTGCCAGTATACTCAATTAGAGTGTTAAGTGGAGGATATGGGGGAAGTAGGTGAACCTCTCTACATCAATCAGCGCGCTCGTGCAACGTAGTTACTCCAAGTCAAGTCATGCCAATCTGGAGACGCCTTGTGTGTCATGCATTAGTTAAAACTAGTGAGGTAGGTATAGAATGGTTGAGACTTACTGTGGGTCTGAGTTGGAGGGATAATATTCCATAAAGCTGGGGCCACAGTAGCAGTGACTGGGGGTCAAGGCCCCGCCCATGAACCCTGGCCTGCACGAGGGCGTATGATGAAGGCTGCAAGGAAATTTAAGTAATTACATAAAGGTCGGAGGGCCTCTCTGTCAAGGCTGAAGAACCATGCGGGGCAGCCAAGGCTTACCTCTCTCCGTTTGTGATGGTTGGAGCATCCCCATCGCTACAGGTAAGCGGCAATGCCGAGGATTTTTAATTGCTCACAAATCCAACAGACTGCTACCACAATAGTTCACGGACCGTCTGTATCTTGACAGGTTTCCCCTATCCGCGCTCCACTGTGAGCCCCAAACAATTGTGCACCGCGTGTGAAATTACCGCTCCAACCATCACAAACGGAGAGAGGTAAGCCTTGGCCGCTCCGCATGGTTCTTCAGCCTTGACAGAGAGGCCCTCCGACCTTTATGTAATTACTTAAATTTCCTTGAAGCCTTCATCATATGCCCCCGTGCAGACCAGGGTCCACGGGCGGGGCCTTGACCCCCAGTCACTGCTACTGTGGCCCCAGCTTTATTGAATATTATCCCTCCAACATACCCGACGTGCGGTCTACAACTCAGACCCACAGTAAGTCTCAACCATTCTATACCTACCTCACTAGTTTTAACTAATGCATGACACACGAGGCGTCTCCATATTGGCATGACTTGACTTGGAGTAACTAGGTTGCACGAGCGCGCCGATTGATGTACAGAGGTTCACCTACTTCCCCCATATCCTCCACTTAACACTCTAATTGAGTACACTGGCACACCCGTTAGCCTTCGCCTAACTTCTTCCAACTTGCTTCTGGGAGTGACTAGGTTACACGAGTGCATGGTCTGGTGTATACAGTCTTATTCCTCTACTAGCACTCATCTCATGAATACTGGTATATATCCCGTAACCTTCCCTAACCTCTCTAAATTTCTTCCTTCCATCCTCTCTTTCTCCCCTCTGCCTTTTTCTCCTTCCCTCTTACCCTTTACCTTACTAAGGCTACCTCTCAGGTATTTAGATTGACCAGTCCTGATGATGATCCCATAACCGTTGTTGGGGATCGAAACGTCGTCTACAACAACATCTTAACTCTGATTCAAAAAATGTATTGTGTTGTACAAGATGTGTTTTCTATCGTGACTATTGTAATCTTTATCACTGAAAAGTCACCTTACCACTATATGCCTGAGGTCAGGAAATCTTTGGATTTCCAGAACCCTTTCACTTGTTGCTCACTTTATTGTATGTTCGTTCTTGTTTATCGAATAAGTAAATAAATGTAATAAGGTCCATTGGGACAACAATACACCAGACGCTGATTTCAGTTTTGTGGTTATAGACTAATATCGTCCATAATAGGAACCGCTGTTTCTAATAATATACTGCTACCCTTGGTCCCTTCCGACTTATAGGGTACCTTTGTTCCTTTTCACAGACATACTAAAGAAAATGTACCGTGTAACAACCGAAGTAAAAGGGCCAGTCCTCATGGGAGGTTACAAATGAAGACAAGGCGGTACTAAGGAGGGACTAACAAGCCTAATAATGAATCAGAAGCCAGCATTTACGTAGGAAAGTGACACAAGCCAATGACAAATATGGGCAGAGACATACTCCAATACAGCATAGCTCACAGACCAGCGCATGCGCTGCCCAGGCGTGACCTAAAAATACTGTGTTACAGGCTTCGTGGTATTTTTCGGCTGTTAAGGAAGACTGTAGGTAATCGCAGGTTGCAAGTCTGTACTCATTACCGATTTTACAGATGCTGACACTTCCATAATGCGAGGTAAGTGTAGGGGGCCTTTGGGAGCAAACGCTTTATCTGAGTGGATGGGGAGCGCCCTGGCAGGAAAATTTTATTTTATCTGAAACGTAGAAAATCCTTGATCTGTGGCTGGATAGCAGATAAAACTCAGATTAGAAGTGTATTAAAAAAAAATCATACACTGCACTTGAAATGGGCAAGTTCGACTCACATGCATGAAAGATTAGGTGCATAGGTCCGAAGGTTTAAATAAAAATATTTACCAGCAAGATCTTACAGGGTCATTTAGACCATGGCAGCTAGCACACCAGCCCTCCCGGTCAGCAGAGGTTATGACCTAACTTTCTCAAATGGAGTTATACCTTCTAATTATATGTCAATCCATTTCTTCATTTTTTATTTTCCTTGTTTATTATAAAATCACAAGAGTCCATGAATTGCAGGGGCAACTGGTGTAAATTGGCTTGAGGGATGTTAACCCCTACACCCTCGGGAAAGAAACAACAAAGGATTAGAAACACTGAGCAGCTGTGGAAATAAATTTCACTTGCTGCTTGGTGACAAAATTAGCTACGTCTGGTTTTTGGGGTAGTGGTTGGGGTTGTAGCCTGGAATCTGGCTCCCTGGGCAGTGCGCATGAATTGGCCAGTGAGGCCTCCCTCACCCTTGAGCCATTTGCCAGGGCAGTGACGACACATTAGTGTGTGCGTTTTAATTCATTGCCAGGAATAGGGCTCGGTTTGGGGCGTTATTTGAAATGGCCGGGGGCAGGATTAGCAGAGCTCATTGAACAAACCAGCCTGGGGCAGGGCAGGCTATGGGAAGAATGTTAGCGTGGGTGTGGTGAGTGACTTGTACCACCCCACTGTTGTTGTTAACATGAAAGAGGTGGGCCTCAGGGTGGAGTCTTACAGCTTCCTTTCGCATTAGGAAAGCTGCCTCTCCTCTGTGGTCTGTATTTACATTGCCTGTGCTGTGCCCCTGTCATGGAGTCCCTGAGCACTGCATCACGGACTGAGATTAATGCCAGCAGAGAAGACATAAATAAATTACAGGGAGGAACGGAATACAAGGATGTTAACTTCAAAGGTTAATGGTGAGACCTGACCGTGGGATGAGGCATTGGAGTAGGGCATTTAAGCAAAGTGGCTGTTAGTGCTTCCGTTTCAACAGCCTTTAATGTATCTCCGCCTGAATTGTACTTCATTGCCGTCTCTAAAAAGCATTAAAAACAACTGTGGCCAAGAAGTACTAAAGGATGCTGAAAGGGTTTTCAGCCAATTATTTCTCCACATCTGATAGTGCAGGCCCTCATGGTGAGTGGACTCCGCTACTGTGAGTGTGAGGGCAGACGAGATGGAGTCCTGACACTGTAAAAGGATTAGCCTGTTCCACCTCTTCCTGAGACAGTCGCTCTCACCAGTTACAACCCGCATCTCAGAAAATAAAGAGAGTACTGGTTCTAGACGGTGTTACTTATTCAGAAAAAAATGTGCAACTAGAAAATTGTGGACGCTATAAAAAAGGCACCTAAAAAAGACTGAAGCGGAACCATAACATTCACAGTGTGGGTTGGCGACGTTGTTGGTGGGTGCACAGCTGAATCTGAGTGTACAGATCCACCATGTTTAGGGTTCAGAGTCAGACAGGGGAGTGAGCTGCTTGCCCATTATATAGTGTTTTCATCCATTTGCTGAAAGGAGATGGCTCAAGCCACATTCTGGTGCCAGCTATCCTAGGAGACTTCAGGGCTCCAATTTGTTCACCCTCGCACCCTGGCATGAAAAGTGCCCTTTTTTAAGCTAGACAGTAGGGCCTAAAAATGTAAAAAATCCTCAGTGTTCACATCAAATCTACATGTGGTGTATGGGTAACGGCCAGAGATGCCGACTTTGGAGCTGGGGAACCAGGTTTGAATCTCGGCGTCAGCTCAATCTCCTGTGATCCTGGGCAAATCACTTACGGGGTCATTATGAGTTTGGCGGTCTGATGGACGGTCAAACCCACAGTGCTGGTGTGGCTACTGCCGCATCGGTGTTCTGACCGCCGTATTACGAGTTTGGTGGTCAGACCGCCATAGGACTGCTGCTACCGCCAGGGATCCATGATCCCTGGCGGTCTTGCAGTGGTCTGAGGCCTGCAATATGCCGGTGGTGCCACTGCAGCACCACCAAGCATATTACGAGTTCCCTCACTGGTGAGCCTGCCATGAAAAGTGTGGCGGTAAGGAAACCAAGGGGGCCCTAGAGGCCCCCCTATTGCCTCTGAGCCAGGGGATGCATGCCTGTCTGTATGCACCCCCTGTTCCAGCACGACATGGATTTCACAGTCCATGTCATGCTGGAATTCGCTGTGGTGGTTCCATGCCACTGCCTTTCTAAGGCTCACATACAAGCCTTTGGAAGGCAACGCCGTGGGCCAGCAGCTGCAGGACCACCCGACCTGTATTCCAATATGAATGTGGCAGGCAGCCAGATTACGGGTTTGGCGGTCTTGGAGCAAGGTGCTGGTGTGGCAGCCCGCTCCAACACCGCCAAACTCTTAATCAGGCCCTTAATCTCCCTGTGGCTACAAATAATAATGTGTCCTTTTTTAACATAACTGGTGCTCATGTAAAGTACTCAGGTACCTTCTTACACCCTGGCATGAAAAATGTTTTTTTTTAGGTCGAGCCTATAGCAGCAGCGCGCATGCGCTGCTCGCTCTGCGAGGCATGCAGTAATGGAGTATACAGTGGAAGCTCTGCCCACTCTCCGCCCATGTTTTTAATTGTCTTGTGTCATTGTCTTTCATAAATTCTGCCTTCTGACTGATTATGAGGCTTGATAGTCCCTCCTTATTATGGCCATGTCGTCATTTGTACCCTCCCATGGCTACTGGCCCCTTTACTTCCAGTGTTACACGATAGGGTACATGTTATTTAGACTGTGAGCACTACTTTGTCCGTGCCTTCTCGCCCCCTTCTCCCCCTCCCCCGCCCACACTCCCGTTGTCCGTGCTTCCCCCTCCCTCCTGTTGTCCATGATGCAATGCAATAGGTCTCGCGTAAATGCGAGTCCTATTGCATTGCAAATGCTTGTTTTCATCGAGTCTTCTCTGAAAAGCTGGACCGCGCTTTCGTTTTCAAGTATGACTCAGCCATTTTAAGGCCAGGCTAATCCCTCCAAGTCCAATAAAATAAAAGGGCGTGTCGTCCCATAGAACTGCCGCCTCAGCCAGTACATCTAAAAGAGAGGGGCTGCACGTGAGTCTGTTTATTGTTGTACTGTTTTTTTTTTAATATTACTTATTTTGTTTATTGTGTAGTCTGGACAAACTATATCCCATGCCGCGGCTTTCATAGCTCACAAAAAGTCCATGTTTATTAATTACAATATTCAATAGGAAGCAGGACCGGCTCCTTATAAGGAGCGTGGGAACGGTGCCCCGACTACCCTATCTACTGCCTCATAAGTCTATAAAGTTTTATCAGTGACAGACTTGTCACGTCATCACTCTGACCCGGGGTCAGGCATTTTCATGGCACTTTTTATAGGACAAGCCGCGCTTGTGAACATGCACCCCATGTGCCCCTGTGCCAGGCTTCTCCTCTATCAGCCCTGGCCCCTTGCAGCTTGCAGCGCTGTAGGACCACACCCATGTGTGGCTCCTAGCACTCTCTCTGATTGAGCACAGCCCCAGGATGCTTGTTTCCGGTCCAGGGAAGACATGGCTTGGCAGTTCGGGCTGGACTGTTCCCATGAGGCACAGGGTCAGACTGATTTGCATATGGCCATGTCTGAACTGGGGTGGTGGAGTGAGCTAAAGAATGATGATGGATTAAACCCAGATCAGTTGACTGGGGGTGAGTGTTTGATTTGCTCTAACGCTCCGTCCATCATCCCCTTTGGTATCGCTTTGTCCGCCCTAAGTTGGCAGGGTATGCCCAGACGTGGGTCCCTTGCTCACTTTGCCACTGGATTCAAGATAACCTGGCTGATGAGGGTTTTGAACCCAAAACCGGCCCCAGGATGCTTGTTTCCGGTCCAGGGAAGACATGGCTTGGCAGTTCGGGCTGGACTGGACTGTTCCCATGAGGCAAATGGTCAGACTGATTTGCATATGGCCATGTCTGAACTGGGGTGGTGGAGTGAGCTAAAGAATGATGATGGATTAAACCCAGATCAGTTGACTGGGGGTGAGTGTTTGATATGCTCTAACGCTCCGTCCATCATCCCCTTTGGTATCGCTTTGTTCGCCCTCAGTTGGCAGGGTATGCCCAGACGTGGATCCCTTGCTCACTTTGCCACTGGATTCAAGATAGCCTGGCTGACATGGGTTTTGAACCCGAAACCGGTCCCAGGATGCTTGTTTCTGGTCCAGGGAAGACATGGCTTGGCAGTTCGGGCTAGACTGTTCCCATGAGGCACAGGGTCAGACTGATTTGCATATGGCCATGTCTGAACTGGGGTGGTGGAGTGAGCTAAAGAATGATGATGGATTAAACCCATATCAGTTGACTGGGGGTGAGTGTTTGATTTGCTCTAACGCTCCGTCCATCATCCCCTTTGGTATCGCTTTGTTCGCCCTAAGTTGGCAGGGTATGCCCAGACGTGGGTCCCTTGCTCACTTTGCCACTGGATTCAAGATAGCCTGGCTGATGAGGGTTTTGAACCCGAAACTGGTCCCAGGATGCTTGTTTCCGGACCAGGGAAGACATGGCTTGGCAGTTCGGGCTGGACTGTTCCCATGAGGCACAGGGTCAGACTGATTTGCATATGGCCATGTCTGAACTGGGGTGGTGGAGTGAGCTAAAGAACAATGATGGATTAAACCCAGATCAGTTGACTGGGGTTGAGTGTTTGATTTGCTCTAATGCTCTAATGCTCCATCCATCATCCCCTTTGGTATCGCTTTGTTCGCCCTAAGTTGGCAGGGTATGCCGAGACGTGGGTCCCTTGCTCACTTTGCAACTGGATTAAAGATAGCCTGGCTGATGAGGGTTTTGAACCCGAAACCGGTCCCAGGATGCTTGTTTCCGGTCCAGGGAAGACATGGCTTGGCAGTTCGGGCTGGACTGTTCCCATGAGGCACAGAGTCAGACTGATTTGCATATGGCCATGTCTGAACTGGGGTGGTGGAGTGAGCTAAAGAACAATGATCGATTAAACACAGATCAGTTGACTGGGGTTGAGTGTTTGATTTGCTCTAACGCTCCATCCATCATCCCCTTTGGTATCGCTTTGTTCGCCCTAAGTTGGCACGGTATGCCCAGACGTGGGTCCCTTGCTCACTTTGCCACTGGATTCAAGATAGCCTGGCTGATGAGGGTTTTGAACCCGAAACCGGTCCCAGGATGTTTGTTTCCAGTCCAGGGAAGACATGGCTTGGCAGTTCGGGCTGGACTGTTCCCATGAGGCACAGGGTCAGACTGATTTGCATATGGCCATGTCTGAACTGGGGTGGTGGAGTGAGCTAAAGAATGATGATGGATTAAACCCAGATCAGTTGACTGGGGGTGAGTGTTTGATTTGCTCTAACACTCCGTCCATCATCCCCTTTGGTATCGCTTTGTTCGCCCTAAGTTGGCAGGGTATGCCCAGACGTGGGTCCCTGGCTCACTTTGCCACTGGATTCAAGATAGCCTGGCTGATGAGGGTTTTGAACCCGAAACCGGTCCCAGGATGCTTGTTTCCGGTCCAGGGAAGACATGGCTTGGCAGTTCGGGCTGGACTGTTCCCATGAGGCACAGGGTCAGGCTGATTTGCATATGGCCATGTCTGAACTGGGGTGGTGGAGTGAGCTAAAGAATGATGATGGATTAAACCCAGATCAGTTGACTGGGGGTGAGTGTTTGATTTGCTCTAACGCTCCGTCCATCATCCCCTTTCGTATCGCTTTGTTCGCCCTAAGTTGGCAGGGTATGCCCGGCCTTGGGTCCCTTGCTCACTTTGCCACTGGATTCAAGATAGCCTGGCTGATGAGGGTTTTGAACCTGAAACCGGTCCCAGGATGCTTGTTTCCGGTCCAGGGAAGACATGGCTTGGCAGTTTGGGCTGGACTGTTCCCATGAGGCACAGGGTCAGACTGATTTGCATATGGCCATGTCTGAACTCGGGTGGTGGAGTGAGCTAAAGAATGATGATGGATTAAACCCATATCAGTTGACTGGGGGTGAGTGTTTGATTTGTTCTAACGCTCCGTCCATCATCCCCTTTGGTATCGCTTTGTTCGCCCTAAGTTGGCAGGGTAAGCCCAGACGTGGGTCCCTTGCTCACTTTGCCACTGGATTCAAGATAGCCTGGCTGATGAGGGTTTTGAACCCGAAACCGGTCCCAGGATGCTTGTTTCCGGTCCAGGGAAGACATGGCTTGGCAGTTCGGGCTGGACTGTTCCCATGAGGCACAGGGTCAGACTGATTTGCATATGGCCATGTCTGAACTGGGGTGGTGGAGTGAGCTAAAGAACAATGATGGATTAAACCCAGATCAGTTGACTGGGGTTGAGTGTTTGATTTGCTCTAACGCTCCATCCATCATCCCCTTTGGTATCGCTTTGTTCGCCCTAAGTTGGCAGGGTATGCCGAGACGTGGGTCCCTTGCTCACTTTGCCACTGGATTCAAGATAGCCTGGCTGTTGAGGGTTTTGAACCCGAAACCGGTCCCAGGATGCTTGTTTCCGGTCCAGGGAAGACATGGCTTGGCAGTTCGGGCTGGACTGTTCCCATGAGGCACAGGGTCAGACTGATTTGCATATGGCCATGTCTGAACTGGGGTGGTGGAGTGAGCTAAAGAATGATGATGGATTAAACCCAGATCAGTTGACTGGGGGTGTGTGTTTGATTTGCTCTAACGCTCCGTCCATCATCCCCTTTGGTATCGCTTTGTTCGCCCTAAGTTGGCAGGGTATGCCCAGACGTGGGTCCCTTGCTCACTTTGCCACTGGATTCAAGATAGCCTGGCTGATGAGGGTTCTGAACCCAAAACCGGTCCCAGGATGCTTGTTTCCGGTCCAGGGAAGACATGGCTTGGCAGTTCGGGCTGGACTGTTCCCATGAGGCACAGGGTCAGGCTGATTTGCATATGGCCATGTCTGAACTGGGGTGGTGGAGTGAGCTAAAGAATGATGATGGATTAAACCCAGATCAGTTGACTGGGGGTGAGTGTTTGATTTGCTCTAACGCTCCGTCCATCATCCCCTTTGGTATCGCTTGTTCGCCTTAAGTTGGCAGGGTATGCCCGGCCTTGGGTCCCTTGCTCACTTTGCCACTGGATTCAAGATAGCCTGGCTGATGAGGGTTTTGAACCCGAAACCGGTCCCAGGATGCTTGTTTCCGGTCCAGGGAAGACATGGCTTGGCAGTTCGGGCTGGACTGTTCCCATGAGGCACAGGGTCAGACTGATTTGCATATGGCCATGTCTGAACTGGGGTGGTGGAGTGAGCTAAAGAATGATGATGGATTAAACCCAGATCAGTTGACTGGGGGTGAGTGTTTGATTTGCTCTAACGCTCCGTCCATCATCCCCTTTGGTATCGCTTTGTTCGCCCTAAGTTGGCAGGGTATGCCCAGACGTGGGTCCCTTGCTCACTTTGCCACTGGATTCAAGATAGCCTGGCTGATGAGGGTTTTGAACCCGAAACCGGTCCCAGGATGCTTGTTTCCAGTCCAGGGAAGACATGGTTTGGCAGTTCGGGCTGAACTGTTCCCATGAGGCACAGGGTCAGACTTATTTGCATATGGCCATGTCTGAACTGGGGTGGTGGAGTGAGCTAAAGAATGATGATGGATTAAACCCCAGATCAGTTGACTGGGGGTGAGTGTTTGGTTTGCTCTAACGCTCCGTCCATCATCCCCTTTGGTATCGCTTTGTTCGCCCTAAATTGGCAGGGTATGCCCAGACTTGGGTCCCTTGCTCACTTTGCCACTGTATTCAAGATAGCCTGGCTGATGAGGGTTTTGAACCCGAAATCGGTCCCAGGATGCTTGTTTCCGGTCCAGGGAAGACATGGCTTGGCAGTTCGGGCTGGACTGTTTCCATGAGGCACAAGGTCATACTGATTTGCATATGGCTCGCATAACTGAAGCGCCAAATAAATAGAAGGAGACTTTTAAGATCCTCAATGAACTCAGTAAAAAGCCGGATGTAAATTCTGCAGTAGCACCCTCAGACTGTAATGCACTGCAGTCTTTTTTTCTCCAGAAGATAACAGATATTCTCCTGGAGATTGAAAAAATCCCCATCACCCTGAGCTCCGCGGAGCTGCTTACACTCCCGCTTCCCACCGGCCAGCTCCTCACCAGTTTCCCTCCACTGGACCCAGAATCTCTGATGCTCCTGATAAATAGAACTAAATCAGGCTCCCCGGCCGACCCATGCCCACCTAGGATCTTTCGGATGGCCTTGCCGGCCCGGGAGAGTCAGATTCTCACTCTCTTTAATAACTCCTTGGTGAATGGTCAAGTCCCCTTCAATTTTAAGGAGGCCAGAGTTACTCCCCTACTAAAGAAACCGGGAGCAGAAAAGGCTGAGCTCAAAAATTATAGACCCATCTCCCAGCTCCCGTTCCTGGCGAAGGTTGTGGAGCAACATGTCTTGAAGACAACCTCAGCGTTCCTGGAGGAACACGTGTTACTCCAACCTGGCCAGGCTGGGTTCAGAGCCCACCACGGTACGAAGCTAGTCATGCTATCTGTACTCGACGATCTCAGGATGAAGGCCGATAACAAAGAGCCGAGCGCCCTGATTCTTTTAGATCTTTCGGCGGCGTTCGACATGGTCAGCCTTACAACACTACTGACCCGGCTGACGGCCCTGGGCATTCGAGGGCACGCCTATAACTGGTTAGAATCTTTTCTATCAGGACGCTCGCAGAGGGTCCAACTTGGTGCCCAGGTATCGGAAAAGGGCAATATCTCCTGCGGAGTCCTTCAGGGCTCTGCACTGTCCCCGCTCCTCTTAAACATATACCTGCAGCCCCTGGTAGCCGCACTAACCAATATGAACTGCCGGGTTTTTAACTACGCGGATGATACCCAGCTCATCCTGAGGATCGATAACTCGGTCTGTGCCCAAGTATCAGTCCAGAACATCCTCAGGTTCACAGTCAACTGGATGACTGCAAATTCCCTAAAAATTAACCCAGATAAAACTGAAGTACTAGCCTTCCCATCAAAAAACAACCCCTGGAGTGGCCTGTTTTGGCCCCAAGAGTTGGGGGGCCCTCTCAGCCCATCGCCAGTGGTAAAAAGCCTAGGAATCAAGATCGACTCCGAGCTCTCTATGATCCATCAAGTTAACTCGGTGGTGGGCACATGCACTGGGCTTCTAAGACAGCTGAGGAAACTGGTTCCTCTGCTCTCAGTGTCATCTCTGAAAACTATAGTATCAGCAACTATTGCCTCACGACTCGACTATGGCAATGCGCTGTATGTCGGGCTCCCCCAGAAACTCACAAACAAACTACAGGTGGCACAGAATGATGCAGCTAGGCTGATCTTCAGGCTGCCTGGAAGAACTCATGCCACTCCTCTGCTGCGTAAACTGCACTGGCTGCCTGTTAAGCAGAGAGCGAAATTCAAGGGACTCTGCATTGTCCACAAAGCTCTCTACGGACATGCCCCAGGGTACATAAGGGAACGCTTAACCAAATATGTGCCAGGGCGGGCCCTTCGCTCAGCAGAAGCCATCCAGCTGGTTTGCCCTCGGGGTATCTTGGCTTCCAAAGGGGGATGAGCCTTCTCGGTCCTCCTGCCACAACTCTGGAGCTAGTTGCCCGATACTCTCCGGAAAGAACCTGTCCTGCTTCTTTTCTGGAAACAGTTAAAAACTGTTCTCTTCAGGGAAGTACTAGATACGACGTAAGACCTCTCAATACCATGGAGACCTCCCCGCTTTGACGCTGTCCTGCTTCTTCCTAAGCGCTAAGAGACCCGTCGGTGTATATGCGCTATACAAGAATAAATAACATAACATAACATGGCCATGTCTGAACTGGGGTGGTGGAGTGAGCTAAAGAATGATGATGGATTAAACCCAGATCAGTTGACTGGGGTGAGTGTTTGATTTGCTCTAACGCTCCGTCCATCATCCCCTTTGGTATCGCGTTGTTTGCCCTAAGTTGGCAGGGTATGCCCAGACGTGGGTCCCTTGCTCACTTTGCCACTGGATTCAAGATAGCCTGGCTGATGAGGGTTTTGAACCCGAAACCGGTCCCAGGATGCTTGTTTCCGGTCCAGGGAAGACATGGCTTGGCAGTTCGGGCTGCACTGTTCCCATGAGGCACAGGGTCAGACTGATTTGCATATGGCCATGTCTGAACTGGGGTGGTGGAGTGAGCTAAAGAATGATGATGGATTAAACCCAGATCAGTTGACTGGGGGTGAGTGTTTGATTTGCTCTAACGCTCCGTCCATCATCCCCTTTGGTATCGCTTTGTTCGCCCTAAGTTGGCAGGGTATGCCCAGACGTGGGTCCCTTGCTCACTTTGCCACTGGATTCAAGATAGCCTGGCTGATGAGGGTTTTGAACCCGAAACAGGTCCTAGGATGCTTGTTTCCGGTCCAGGGAAGACATGGCTTGGCAGTTCGGGCTGGACTGTTCCCATGAGGCACAGGGTCAGACTGATTTGCATATTTTAATTATGGGGGGTTCGGATAATGGAACACAGAAGTAATATCAGATGTGAAAAGACAATGAAACGCTTCACAACACACTATGCAGAAATGAGACACACTGTGGACGATCTGTACTGGACAGTACTAGACAAACCCTACATTGCACCCAACACGAGGGACCCCAATAGGGCCTTGTTCCTGCGAGAACAGAAATGGGTCTACAGATTACGTAGCCATGAGTATGGCCTGAATGATGAGATCCCTTGGACTACTTTAGGAAGACCATGAATGTGCAAACACCGTACTGTAGTACTCAACTATACCATCTCAGTTAAAATAATTACAGCTAGTAGAGGCAGCTTACCGGATAAACTGAATACGCACCTGTACTTCAGTGTACTCGTATAACTACGAGTTAGCTGCCCATGAGTATTTACACTTAGCAACTCCTTGCTTTTGCTCACAGTGGAGTTCCATGAGTGGGGTCTGCAGTACCTTGACATTTGAAGGTAGGGGGGGCACAAAACCTTCATTGCATAACATTATTCACCGCATTAAATCTACCTATTGAGAATATAGTGAATATGCTACTGCATTACACCATTTGACTAAGTTACCCACATGAATTAATACAGAGGGAATAAACGCGGTGCTCCCCTCTTAAGAATTGAATATCAGCTATAGAGATGGCGAAATGACATGTGCAGGCTAGTTGCTAGGCAACGGCATTGGTCGGTGTTCGCAAGTCTGACATTGAGGGCCCTAGCAGGTCAGCGCTCCAGCATTTGTTATAGGTTTTGCACATGCAGATGTGATGACGTCTTACGCCCCCGCCCCCGTCTCTCCCGATACACGTGACAGGAAGCAGAGGGATAAAATCCACACGCTGATGACAGTGCAACGGTACCTACGTGGCACCAGGAGTGACAACTGAGCTGAGGCGCACCACCCTTGACGAAGTAAGGAGGGGTCTGGGCTATGTCAGAATAAGGTCTTATTTAGAACTATGGCAGCGGAGGTGCCACACCATTGAGTGGTCCATTTTGGAGATATGGCTGAGCAGAAATGATTATAGTCTCACTTATCAATAGAGGGGCATATCATTACGGACATCCCTTTTTCTAAGGGCTTTCATGTATTAATGACCACAACAGGAGAATACGATACGTATCATGGCGATTTGTCTTTGTCTAATCCAGTGCATATAATCACATTCTCCCTACTAGTGTGTGATTACAGGGGGTCGCTCTCTCCCCTCATGCCAGTTCAGGCAGCAAATTAAGTGAAACTCGGTAAGATGTACCTAGTGTCCTGGCATTAGTACCCGAACGTCTTTACGCGAGGGTCTTTTGCATGTTTGCATTTAAGGCATGAACTTGTTTGACATAATATTGATAGGTGTGTTCGCACAAAATTGGTATAAACAGACACTAATGATTTTAATAATTTGCAAAGGTGAAATTCACAAGCAATTGGGGGCAGTGCCTCCACACTAACGGTGATAAAATAAGAATTATGAAGACCGCGACGCACCATATGGGTAGTTATATGAGATAAAGGTAGCAAATATAGTATATAGAGTTTTTATCACTTTTCATCACGTTTACGTACTTTTGAGAGCCTACACATGGACTTTCTTCACTTGTTTTTTATTCTCTTCACTTGCAGATCCTTTCAGGAGTATAAGTACGGAACCCACCATAATTAAAATTAACAGGTGGAGTAATTAGGTATACAATTTGTATATTAACAGAAAGGGATTTAGCACAGGGATCCTACAGTCCTGATGAAAGCCGGGGGAATAACGGATTTATGAGGATATCCCTTGGTTAGTTTTAGACTTTAAATCTGCACTCATTATTATTTTCTTGGATCCTTTCCTTTTCTCTGTGTTTGTATTGTCTTCCCCACCCTATTGCTCCACCTCTAGCATTGGTCTGCGCAGAGGTGTCGCAGCAGCCCTATGATGAAGCATGCCACAATTCGTTGTGGGTGAGGGCAGTTTTTACAAAGCATTGCACTTTGCTACACCTTGTATCTTGTTTAACATATTGCGATTTTATGATCCTTACTTCTTTACGTGTTATGACGCCTTCAGCTGTGCCCAGACCCATTAGCATTGTTAGAGCGCTCTCACCTGTGTGCAGATCTGATACCTTGAGCTGTAGGTGATAACATTTTGACACGCTAACGCTTGTGCGCTGTATACTTTTAGCAGTAAAAGTGTTTGCTTGTGTAAATGTAATGGTGATTTCAATTGAAGATGTGGTGTCTGTAATGGCAGTGCTCTACCACACCATGCATACTAGACTTTACCCCACTGCACCACCACCAGCAGAGCCCAACTTCAGCGCAGCCCCACCTCAGCAGCAACACAGCAACAAAGCAGCACAACCTCAGCATCAGCACAGTATGACTTCAGCACAACGCCAACTCACCATCACTCAGCACCACCTGAGAACCAGCACAGCACCACCACCTCAGCATGACTTGGCACCACCACAGCACTACCACAGTATCACTCTGCACCATCCCGCACCAGCTCAGCGACTTCTCAGCATCATTCAACACCACCACAGTACCACATCCGCATCAGTGCATCACCACCAGTGCAGAACCACATCAGCACCAGCGCACCACCTCAGCAGCAACTCAGCACCAACACAGCACCACTTCAGCATTAGCACATCATCACCTTAGCACCAACTCAGTGTCACTCAGCACCAGCACAGCAGCACCTTCACACCACCTCAGTATCACCCAGCACCACCTGAATACCACCTTTGCTCAAGCACACCACCACCTCAGTATCACTCAGCACCACTTCAGCATCAGCACAGCACCTCCTCAGCATCAGCACAGCACCACCTCCTCATCAGTGCACCACCACCAGTGCAGCACCAGTGCAGCCCCACCTCAGCAGCAACACAACAACAAAGCAGCACAACCTCAGCATCAGCACAGTATGACTTCAGCACAACGCCAACTCACCATCACTCAGCACCATCTGAGAACCAGCGCAGCACCACCACTTCAGCATGACTCGGCAGCACAACTCAGCACTACCACAGTATCACTCTACACCATCCCGCACCAGCTCAGCGACTTCTCAGCATCATTCAACACCACCACAGCACCACATCCGCATCAGTGCATCACCACCAGTGCAGAACCACATCAGCACCAGCGCACCACCTCAGCAGCAACTCAGCACCAACGCAGCACCACTTCAGCATTAGCACATCATCACCTTAGCACCAACTCAGTGTCACTCAGCACCAGCACAGCAGCACCTTCACACCACCTCAGTATCACCTAGCACCACCTGAGTACCACCTTTGCTCAAGCACACCACCACCTCAGTATCACTCAGCACCACTTCAGCACAGCACAGCACCTCCTCAGCATCAGCACAGCACCACCTCCTCATCAGTGCACCACCACCAGTGCAGCACCAGTGCAGCATCATCTCAGCACAGCACCAACTCAGCACCACCTGAGCACCAGATCAGCACCACCACCTCAGCATGTCTCAGCACCATCTCAGCATCAGCACAGCACCACCTCCTCATCAGTGCACCACCAGTGCAACACCAACTCAGCATCAATGCAGCACCACCCCAACATCAGTTCAGCACCATCGGCGTATCAGCACAGTACCACCTCCGCATCAGTGCACCACCACTAGCACAGCCTACCTCAGTACCAGCGCAGCTCCACCTCAATACCAGCACAGCGCCACCTCAGCAGCAATTCAGCACCAATGCAGCAGCAATTCAGCACCAACGTAGCAGCAATTCAGCACCAACGCAGCAGCAATTCAGCACCAATACAGCAGCAATTCAGCACAAACACAGCAACAATTCAGCACCAATGTAGCACCACCTCCGCATCAGTGCAGAATCACCTCAGCACAGAACCAACTCAGCACCACCTGAGCACCAGCTCAGCACCACCACCTCAGCATCACCTGAGCAGCACCACCTCAGCACAGAACCACCTCATCAGTGAATCACCACCAGTGCAGCACCAACTCAGCATCAGTGCAGCACCACCTCAGCACCAGCGAAGCACTACCTCACCACCACCAGTTCAGCACCACCTCAGCATCAATACAGCACCATCTCAGCATCAGCAAAGCACCACCTCCGCATCAGTGCACCACCACCAGCGCATCCCCATCTCAGCAGCAATTCTGCATCAATGCAGCACCACTTCAGCATCAGCGCATCCCCACCTCAGCATCAACACAGCACCACCTCAGCATCAGTGCATCACCACCACAGCACCAACTCAGCATCACCTGAGCACCAGTGCAGCACCACCACCTGAGCATCACCTGAGCATCACCTCCACACCAGCACACGTCCTCTTCAGCATCACTCAGCACCACCTCATTTTGCCCTCGGAATCTAGCATCTGTTGATTCTCTCCTAGTGTCCGTCAGCTACTCATGTTGTAATTCAGGTACTATTTCCCTAATTCTGTTCTCCTGTTGTTTATGTCCTCCCCAGCCCCATAACAAAAAAAGCTATAACAAACACGCATTAGAACAGGCAGGAAGAAGTTAGAAGCATTGCAAGGACAAAAAGACTAGAAGACATTTTTTATGTTCTTTTTTTTAATAGAGTTTTTCAGTTGTACATATTGTTTTCTTGGTTATATATGGTAACAAAAATGCTAAACACTTTGGGGCATATTAGCAAGACCCACGTTAAAATTATCGCCGTTTTAGCGGCAGGAAACTGCCGCTAAAACGGCGATAATGGGCTTGATAATATGCGTTATAGAATTCCAATAGAAGCCCAGGTTAGATGTGCAGGACATCTAACCTGGGCTTCTATTGGAATTCCATAACGCATATGTTTATTTTATAACTTTTCAACACATTGCACAGTAGCTACACATGCTCTACAACATAGCTTAAAGACGTTGGCAAAGCCAATAGCTCTAGCTAAACACTTACAATGTCCCAAAGGCGAGACCTATTGGCTATGCCAATGCTTTTTTTAATTTTTGCTATGCAGGGGATACCCATAAGCGTGCAATGCTGGCTGTAACTTAGACACACTGACTAGAGTATTTCAACTACAGTGAATGATTGCGCGGCGCTTTGAAGGCCACTGGCGCATGAACATCAAAGCTCTCTGCTCTGCATCGAGATTGTGACTCAATCACATCAGAGTGTGCGTGGCCGTGGTGGCAAGAACCATATCATTATAGCTAGAGTGTGGCATCATGGCTGGCAATGCTAATTAATTATGGTAGAGAGATTTATTGTCTGGCAATTCGAATGGCACTGCTTAGTTATGAATGAATTGATTCATTGTGAGTGTCTGACATCCCTGAAGCCAAGTTGAGTTACTCTGACCAACGCCATATTTAGATCAAAATCTGCACGGTCGGACGCATGTACGCATGGGCTACTACTAATTATAATCAACACTGCAGCACGCCGAGTTGAGTTCCAAATATGTCGGCATATGTCACGTTACTTTTAGCTCAGAGGCAGACGGGTCTAAAAATGCTGTTTGCGACTATAATAAAAATTACAATGAGAAAGGATGTAGGGGCATATTAGCAAGACCCACGTTAAAATTATCGCCGTTTTAGCGGCAGGAAACTGCCGCTAAAACGGCGATAATGGGCTTGCTAATATGCGTTATAGAATTCCAATAGAAGCCCAGGTTAGATGTGCAGGACATCTAACCTGGGCTTCTATTGGAATTCCATAACGCATATTAGCAAGCCCATTATCGCCGTTTTAGCGGCAGTTTCCTGCCGCTAAAACGGCGATAATTTTAACGTGGGTCTTGCTAATATGCCCCCTAGTGTTTCAGACTGTCACGCTTGCCTCAATTTATTGACAGCTTGCTACCTCCCACTACAGTTTCTCTTTTAGACGACCCGCATAGCCAGGTGATCTGTCACCGTTATTACAATTCTTAATATAAATTGCCAACTGATCGGTGTAAATGATCCGATCCTGCATCATAGAATATAGATAGAACCCCTCCTCCCTAAGCCCACAAACACCATCTCCGTCAAAGTTCACAAAGTTTCAAAGTTTATCAAAAGTGGAAAGACCTATTAACTCTACCAAATTTATTGCCAATACACTCCGGTTTATTTGATGTTTGTAATCTGCTGCTTGGACATATGAAGAAATAAAACATGTAAAATTCACAATGGACTGTCATTGTGCTTGCACGTCAAAGAGCAAGAGCCTGGTTTTCCTTCACCAACATAGTCTGCTGATCTTGCTAGCCCTGCATTTATGGCCTGACAAATGGCTTGTAGCTTGCATGATAAAACTGGTTTGCCAAAACTAGGCTCTTCCGCCTCTTCCAAATGCGAGCAATAAATTCAAGCCATTGTTTAAGCACATAAACAAAGCACAGCCTGCTAACAGATCAGATGGCCTTGGTCTGTAGATTCCTCTCCTGTAGAACATTCTTTGGCAAAGGAAATCCCTGGAGGACCCAGTTGCCTGTCATCATGCACACTAGTTTGCTCTTGTGACTAGGCCAGGAATGTAGGATTTATGTGCTGTGCTGTGTAGCTAGCTTGATCTGCAGCACACAGTGACAGAATACATATATCTGTATAACTTATAACATATTTTAACATCTTAAATAAGATGCAGAAGTGGCATCTTACTTGCAAGCAATTATAGAACAACATCCCTCCTCTTTGTGCCTTTTGTAATGATCATAACTACTAACAACTGTTTGCAAGAATTGTATCTCTTATAATGAAACCTGTTTTAGTGTAAAGCGTCCTAAACCCTTTGGGTAATGTCTGCGCTTTATAAACCTTTTTGCTTTCTCAAATTTGCTTTAAAATTAAGTCTGGGCGGTGAACTCCGCTCCGCTCACAGAGTTTTCCGCAGTCCGCGTTACGTGGAGCTCGCAGAGTTCCAAAAATCTCCGCTTTGCCTTGTCGAGCGGAGTTTTGTTCCTCGCTCGCGTTCGTCAACGTCAAGTTGGCGAGCGAGGAAAATCCACCTCTGGCGAGATTTTTCCTCGTTCACGATCGTCAACATCAAGTTGGCGAGCGCGAGCGTGGAAAATCAACCTCCCAGCGGGATTTCTCAACTCGTGTGGTCAGATTTCTCATTGCGAGTGATCGCGTATGCTCGCATTGAGAAACCGTCCGTTCGCGTTGAGAAAGCTGCCGCTTGAGTAAAAATGTACTCGAGCGGCAGAAAGGAAGCAGCGCCCGCTTGCGCTTTGCATGGTGCTGTTCACGATGATTTCACAGTGCGGATAAGCACCTGGCACTGAAAATCACCTCAAACGGGATTTATCTAACGCACTTCGCTGCTCGCGGAGCTCCGCGTAGTGCGGCAGAGTTTTCTTTGCACTCCCTGAACTCCGCCCAGGCTTATTTAAAATGCCCATTTGCTCACTCTATTTTTTCCCAAGCTTTTCCTGGGGGGATTACCCCCCCCCAGACCCTCCTTATGATGGTGAGGCTCACGCACTGCACAACATTCATCCCCAACTTTTATGCCTCACCACTTTCAAATGACACCAGACACCACTGATGAATTGTCCTTATTTTACAAAATCGTTTATTCAAATCACATCCGCAGCACAGCCACATGTGTTGCGAGTCAAAACCCCCTTTCCTCAAGGCTTTTTAGAGGACAATAACACAATGCTAATAGTGTTCAAAATAGCTTTTCATGACTCACGATCTAACCATACTCTTCTCTGTTGCCCAAATACCGGTATCACGTTTTGGTTTTGGATTGCAGCTTGGCTCATTAAAATTACTCCCTGTCAAGACCATCCTATGCCAGGGCCTTTGCTCCCATGGCAGAGGACTAGTCTTGGTATGAGTAGATTCCTACTTGTCTGGTGGACATCTTGTTGTCTTCTGTGTAGCGGATACATACATTTGCTGAGAAAATGCCATGTTGTTTGGCCTTGCTCTGCAAACTTTGTTTATTTTTCAGAAACAAACCCCCAAAATCGCTTCTGAAAAACAAAATACAAATTTCCCTGATGAGCTGGGAGTTTTCTCCCAGTGTCTACGGGTCATGTATGTTCTTTTCCTCTATGGGACCACCAGCCTTTTACTGGCAGCCCTGAACCGGAAACATGTGTATTCGAAGGACAAACCTAAATGTCCTGCTGACATACAATAGGTGAAGGAATTGTGGCAGATAGGTAGTTACTCAGAACTTATAGCAGTGGAATGGTTATATAAATCTTTTTATTGCAGTAAAGAAAGAACTATTAGGCCTGTTTTATACTATTACCAACTCCTGCATCTTCCAACCCAATATGCCATGTTAGCTGAACAGTGCAATTTCTCTTATGCTGCACAAAGGCATTTTTTTCAATCATATGCTTCTTGACAGTTAAAGGGGTGTACTGATTTCCCCCATTTACCTAGATCATGCACATTGAGGACAGGGCAGACACACCCCCCAGATAAATAAATCTTACGTGCAAGACCTCAGCCAGAGGAGCTATCTTCTTGTTACATAAATCTAATACAACCATGGCTTTGCGGCGGTAGCCACAGGCTACACAGATTTCAAGTGTTGAGGCTTCAGAAAGCAGAACTATTCCTCAGGTTACAAAGACCAATTAGTACCTGGTCTCCTGGACAGTGCTATACCACACACCTCATAGACTTAGCCCTTAGGCAGTAGAGCTGCGCTTCATAGTATTCAGTTCTAATAGGTCAGGCCTCAGAGGGCAGACCTATCTGTATTTCCCATTGTATAAAGGTATACTGCCTCAGGTCAGGCATTTGTGACCATGATTCTTTCCTGACCTAGGTATTAACTTGAAAGATGTCCTGGTTCGGGTGGACTCAACCTGCTTGTGCTGTCTCCACTTGTTTGCCCTCCCCCACTCCTGCTTGATCCTTTAGTCCTCTTCTCTGTTGGATATGGTAAAGTATGTAGGAGAGCAGATTCAGGCTGACTGACTATCTTTAGCGTCAACCTGCACAAGCCAGCTGCACAATCTGTTCTGTCAATCAGGCAGCTGAGTTCTGCAGTAAAGTGTCATCTTGCCTGTTGTTGCGATGTAAGGAGTCAGCGCACTGAGAGAGATATTGAAGGCAAGAAGGTTATACGTTATTTCACCACCTAGGTTAGAGTCACAGTTAATGTCTGCAAAGTAAACTCCCTCTTGGAAGTGTGTGTAGAACAGCTCAGTAACAGGCGGAAGCAGCTCCCCCCAACCTAAACAAATAAAACACCCAGATTACATAACATTATACACAGCACACCACAAGGCTAGAACAGCAATCAGAGGGAGATGGACACAGACATATCACTCCAGTTCTATCATTGCACCCTTGTGGCCTTCTAGACCTCACATTCTGCTGGCCACTAATGAGCCACATCTCTACTAGGTAAAAGCACACCCATGACTTTGGCATGTTGTTCACTTGCTACAACCGCTTTATGTTAGGCTTTTTCTCCAGGTTGTGAAAGGACCACCAAGGACTCTTGATTGGAATGCTAGGTGGTCCCATTTAACCAGGGCACCAGGTTCTCTGTCTGCAATAGAAGTTGGCCTTAGTTATGTTCAACCCATAATACACAAATATGGTTTCCTTAACTTGAACATGTATATTAGATGGAGTATCCTCTTGTAATGGGGAGAAACTGACTCAAAATACACACACCAACAATCCATTCATACACTCCACATTCTCACACATTGCATAGTCTGCTTATTACACGCCGAAAGTTCATGACTCGTTACCACTGCCTCACAAAACCATCTTGGCTCTGTGAGATGTCGAGTGTGAATAAAGAGTCAGTGCTTCATTCAAAGGAGGTGGCGTAAGTCTAGATAAAGCACCACAATTAATGTTGCAACAAATATGAGAATGTCCACTTAAAGATGTGAGTCTACAACTCATTGCAAATAAATCAAGGATATATTCAGTTTTATTGATATATTGTTATGGTTTTAATTAACTTAAAAAAGATTCCTCCTCCTTATATTCAGTTTAAATGGGAATTCAAATGATAGAAAGCACCCAATGCACAATAATGCGGTAAAGCAACAAAATAAAGCACTCAACCCATGATCCCTGGCTATGTACACCATTTGCTCGTTACACTCACTAAATGATAGCGAACATCAACACACTTCTGAAACAAAGATCACAAGACCATTACAATGCAGTTCAGGAAAGGTTGTCGACATTAAGTAACATCTTCAAGCATATGGAGATTGTGATAACTAGATGACCAAAATCAACAATGTAATATGGAGGAATACCATATTTCTGCCAAAATTGAGTTACTTTGTTACTAATCAAAAACAATTAAGGGCCTCATTACGATGTTGGTCAGAAAGGCTCTGAATGGCATTCAGTTCGTCCGTATCCGATTCGGAACCCACCTTTCCGCTCGAGTCGGGAACCCATCTGACCAACCGATTACGATGTTCAGAAAGGGTTCAGACTTTCCGACTCGGTTCCGACCTCGTTCTGAACGGCATTCAGAGGAACCGAGTCGGTCGGAGCAGACTCGTACAGGTCAACGGACTGCGTTTCTGACCGACGAATTACGATGTTGAATTTGGACAGCCTTTCCGAATTGGTAGGTCCGACACGGATCAGCTGTTGGAATCTGACTTTGGGGGCCCGTAGCAGGCCCCCCTTCACCCGGGTCCCTCCGAATGGGGCCAGTGGGGGTACCCATGAGTCCCCTCTTCCCAACCATGCACAGTGTGGCAGGCACCATGGGGTGCCCGCCACAGGGTGCACGATTTTCCCCACACACCCCTTTCTTCAATGGGAGCCTGTGTGATCGGTCAGAACACAGGCTCCCATTGAAGTCAATGGGAGTCTGACCGAACAGTGTTCGGAAACATCGCAATCGGTGGGCCAGACTCCCCGAATCCGATTCGGTCATAAACCATTCCGAGACCGAGTTGGTCGGAATGCTTTCCGACCGACATCGTAATGAGGCCCTTAGTGTTCCTGACCCCAGTGTTTAGGGGCTGAATTACTTCAAACCGAGGTTAACATCAAATTTTACAGCATTGGGAGTGACTCTGGGATGGAGGCCCTTCCTTCCCTGCTGCCAAATCGGAATGCATGGTCCAATGATCCTATATTTTATTATCTATGAATGCGAAGAATGTAGTGAAAGATTGCTCTATGCCAATGCATGTATCAAGTGAAGGTTGGTGACATCAGCCAGATAGTGTGGGACTGAAACTGTATGATCAATAGGTGTTCTTGTGGCTTAGTCCATTCCGGAGACCTGATTTCTAGTCTCTGCTTCAGACTTGAACAACATTTGTGCAATTCTGGTTAAATTACTTCCTCCATCTAATGCTGTTAACATGTGATATGAAACTCATGAAGTTTACTGCCTGATGTACATGATTCCATACTCTTCCTGCCAGCACTATCCTGATTCATGTTCTTCTGGTTTCAGTACTGGCAAACGTATAGCACCTTGTGTTTTAGATAAACAAAAATTCTCTGGGGTGCTTGTTGTTCCTTGGAAATAGGTTTGCAATAAATCAAATATCTAAAATAAAGCAGTAGCAATGTAATAATTAAACTGATAAGTGACTATCTTAGTTACCATATGCCAACCTTGTATATTTGTGATGAAGCATCCTTCTCTCGAAATGCATTGGTTAAATTAAGTCTAATGTACTCAAATAAGATGAAAGATTATGAATATGCTTAATAAATTGTTTTTTTAATGATTCTGTGATTTGGAGAAAATGTTTGCAAAATACAAGTATGCGCAAGTAAGGAAGGATGTCTTTCTGTACTTATAGAGGGGTCCATTTTTTAAAATTTAGATGAAAATCTTTGACAAAAATAAGGATGGACGGTTGGATCTGAATGACTTGGCAAGGTAGGAACTTTCTTAAAAGTGACCTTATTGTGCTAAAAGTTCACCATGAGTGGGATTTCAACTGCCTTTTCCCAATAATGGGTTCCTTAATATTACCAGTTCAGTCAAATATCATATTATCTTTCTGGTCTCTCTTGTTCCCTGTTATGCAATCTCAAAATGAGAAATGGCTCATATTGTTAAGTAAAGTAGTTTGTTGGAAATGTCTGGATTCAATCAACATGATAGAAAGTCAAAATAATGGTATTTAGTGGTTGAGACTAAGAACAAAAGGAACATACTGAAAAGTGTAGTTCTTAAAATGTCAATCAAAAATAAATAACGCAAGGGGCATGGGACCCATACGAGAAGGCCATACAGTTCTGCACTGGCAAACAATTGCTACTTCCTGTTAAAAGATTTTTTACTGAAAAGGACATTAAGTAGAGTTTGAGAAGGTTCAAGCAACGATGTAGAGGGAGTCTGAACTTTGTTAAATGACCTTCATGAAAAGGCTGTAGGCTGAGAAGTGAGAAAAAATGTCAGACTATCCACTCCAAAAATGTCATGGTACACAAATATTGTAGCAAACATATCAGCACTCAGAATGTTGTGGAAATATATATAGGGAAGTATAGTTTCACAGTACTGCACTGCAAAATGAGTACCTTGTCAACATATATTGTATATATATAATATAGCATATGTATGTATAAATAATAGTAAATATATAATAATATATTTATGTATATAACACAGTGACTGTCGCCACTGTGTAGTTATGATTCAGTTGCACTTTCCATTGAAAAGACATTTTTTGATTTGCTTATAATTTTTGTCCCTGTGCATGGATTTGCACAAAATTTGTCAGTTTGCTAGCTTAGTCAATAAGCATTGCAGCTCGCATGGGAAATTTTGCTCACACCTAAAGCCCAAACAGTTGAACAGATTTACATCAAACTTTGCAGGAAAGTAGACATTTACATAGAAAGTGTGTTTTTGCTGGTTTGGTATATTATTATTGTTTAAAAAAATTGTAGAGCAGGCTTGAAAAGGTTAGCACTTTTGTGTATCTTGGCTGCTTTAATTTGTGAATGTTCGAGGACTTGGGGCCAGATCACGATGTCGTGCGGAAACTTTCCACCCGACTCCTTGCCGGATTCGGTTCCGACTGACTCACGATCGGCGGTTCCACACGACTGATTACAATGCTTCCGAACACCGTTCGGAAGGACTTCCATTGACTTCAATGGGAGCCTGTGTTCCGACCGACAGCACAGGCTCCTATGGGGAAAATGGGTGTCTGCGGAAAACCTTGCACCCTGTCGCGGGCACCCCATGGTGCCTGCCACACTGTGCATGGTTTTACAGGGGAGGTCCCTGGGGTACCCCCATGACCATATTATTGACAAAAAGAGAGACACGAGGAAGAAATGGGCGATTATCAGAAGGTCCAGCATACGTGCCCAACTACCATAGACAAGAGAAGTAGTATGCAGTTCCTGTAAGGTTCATGTAAGTAACCGGCAGAGAGAGGCTACAAAAAGTTTATTTAGCCAGAAAGGGGACGGGGAATTCCTCCTTTCGGATAAAGTGCCCTCACACACCCAGCCCGCTGGGTGTCATGCTTCATCATTGGGCATGCTCCTCGTCGGGTCGGCGGTGCAATACCCGACGGGCACCCTCTGTGGGGGCTCTTTAGCTGAGATCTTTTTATCCTTGCCGTATGGTGCGTGTGTGTGAGGGGCTCTAAAGTGTAGAGGTGTAGTATGTGAAGAAGTGCATTAAAACAGGGGATGGTGGTCAGGGCCACTTATTTAATAATCCTGCCTCCTACCCTGATTAAAAAGCTGCAACATCACTGTAGTTAGCCGCTATACACCTTTTTAATCAGGGTAGGAGGCAGGATTATTAAATAAGTGGCCCTGACCACCGTCCCCTGTTTTAATGCACTGCCGACCCGACGAGGAGCATGCCCAATGATGAAGCATGACACCCAGCGGGCTGGGTGTGTGAGGGCACTTTATCCGAAAGGAGGAATTCCCCGTCCCCTTTCTGGCTAAATAAACTTTTTGTAGCCTCTCTCTGCCGGTTACTTACACAAACCTTACAGGAACTGCATACTACTTCTCTTGTCTATGGTACCCCCATGACCCCCATTGGAGGCCTCAGGATGAAGGGGGGCCTTCTAGTGGCCCCCAAAGTCAGTTTCCGACAGCCTTTCCGTGTCGGACAGACCGAGACGGAAAGGCTGTCCGACTCCGACATCGTAATCGGTTCGTCAAAAACGCTGTCCGTAGAGCTGTACGATTCGGCTCTGGCCTATTTGGAGTCTCCGAATGCCGGCCAGAACCAATTCAGAATGACCAAATGGTTTCCTTTCCCACCGCGTGCATTGTAATCGGTCGGTCGGAACTGTTTCCGACTGAGTCGGGCGGATAGGTTCCGGCACGGTCTAGGGGAATCCAACTGTCGGTCGGAGGCTTTCCGTCCGACATCATAATCGGCCCCTTGGGGTTCAATTTAAAGTTTGGCAGACAGGGTACTCCACCGCAAATGTGGCAGAGTACACTGTCTGCCAAACTTATGATCTGGTCTTCCCGCTCTGTTTAGTGTCAGGTAGGTTGTCCTTTTTTCACTGGCGGTTACTCTATGGCTCCGTGGTCTATAAATGTCAACGTTAATCTTTGTACATTTCTTTAGAGATCATCAGAGGCTACTCTTGAACCAAGAAATGAAAAGCAGTAACATGTTATGGCCGCATCACAGATTGTGGTAGGGAGGACAAAGTCAATTGCTTTTTGATCAGTTATACTTGATGCTCTTAATGTTCCTAATGCTCTTGGTGGTGATCCACAGGAGAGAAAGGCCTCTCTACCCATGCCTCCTTAATGCCAGAGCCAAAGTCCAGTCCTTCTGACCTGCTGAGTCTTTTTCAAATGTGACTTATGTCTCAAGGAGAGACAATTTTCTCTTCCTCCTGCTTCCCTAGAACTATAACCTAGAGTCCAAAAATGTTTTTAGAAGCTGTATATCTTTCCCTTGGTCAATCCTACACCTCCCAGACTGCTAGAGACAAATTCCATAGAACCAGGTCACAGATTGCAGTGGGAAGCAGACTCAAATCACTCAGTCACTCAAATCACTTCTGCTACGGACACAGCATGGCCCAGTCCAACTGTTTCTTCAACAAGATGTCCGTCTTGTCCTTTATATCCCCATGGCTACAGGAACCCAGCTGGTCTGACCCATCAGAAGCAAATCCAAAGCTTGGGTACAATTGAAGCAACCAGGCAGTTTCAGACTCCAGATTTGTTTTCTTATTATGTTCTCCAAGTTGAATTATGTTTAAAATTGCTAACGTAGGAAGCTTTTCTTATAGCAGTCACAAGCCAGCAATTGATGATTGGTCCTAACTCTATCCAAAAATCCCCCAGTCAACCTGGCCCTTTTATGCAGTAGATCCTATGATTTTGCCTACAGCAATCTATAAATCTATATATCTTTTGTCAAAGCAGAACCCTTGTACCAGTGTGCGTAGCTCTGAAAGTCCACCACAGGCTGTCCTATTAATATACTGAACTCTCTTAAAAAACAACCTTGCCTGTTTCTGAGCCCAGGTCCTTCTCCATGGTGAGTTGGGACAACTTGACTACGGAACGGGCCACAATCACACCAGAACTCTGCTACCATCAACATGTAAAAGGTTCCTACTTAGTGCTATGCAATGTCCATCTGTTGCTCCAGTCCCCTCCTGTTTACTCCATTCAAAGACAAGTTGGATTAGGCTGCATGTATGTAGCTATTCCCTGACTTGCTGCCAGCAAGGTCCATTGTTCATCCCAGAAAGGTTTTAACACATTTTTAAGGCGGTGATCACTGTCAATAGAGGATGAAGAGCATGACAGAACTGAATTAATTACTGTCCATGCTTTCTCGCAGAGAAAAATAAATTTTAGCAAAATCATATTTGCACTATCTTTAACAACAATCTATATTAAGCAATAGTTACGATAAATATTATAACAGTGATCAGAGGATTTCTGTAGCTGCTGCCTAAGACAACATATGTTATGTTACTGAATATTTCTAAAGCGTGCGTTCACCAATCGGTCTCTTGGCGCTGGAAATGCTAAAACGGCCATTGTCCCTGGTTATTGGTAAGCCTGTTTAAACAACCATGTCTTCAGGAGCTGTCTGAAACTGGTATAATTTCCGTGGACCTAAGGTCCACTGGCAGAGTGTTCCAGACTCATGGAGCAATGACGGAAAACCTGCGTCCTCCAGTCCGTTGTTTTTTTCACTAGGGGACCACCAGATGGCTAGATCTCAATTGTCTGGTAGGACAGTAATTGTTGATCCGTAATTTCACGAACGCCGGACAGATCAGGTACAAGGCCTTAAAGACCATGCAGCAAACCTTTAACAAGGTTCTTTGCGCGATTGGCAGCCAGTGAAGGTCCTTCATCACGGGGGAGATACGGCCATATTTGGGCAGATAGCATATCAGCCGGGCGGCCTGATTTTGGATTAGCTGAAGTCTCCGCAGCAAGAATTTAGGGAGGCCCAAATACAGAGAGTTAGCATAATCCACTGTAGACATGACTAGGGCTATTATTACCTGGATCAGAGCCTCCCTGGTAAGGAATTTCCTTATCTTTTTTATGCGCCGCAGTCGGTAGAAGCTTGCCGATGTGACGGCGCCTGCATTCTGCTTAAACGATAGCTCCTCATCAATTATGACCCCCAGGCTTTTTACTGCCTTTTTAGGGACGGGCGGAGGACCCATCTCGCTGGGCCAGAGTGAGGGGACCCAACGGTCCACCTTACTTTTTGTAATGACTATCTCCGTTTTGTCAGAATTCAATTTTAATTGATTGCAGTTCATCCAGTCCCGGATGAACCGCATAGTGTCTTGAAATTGTTGTCTAGATGTGAGGCTATCGTTGATCGTGAATAGTAACTGCATATCATCCGCATAGTTGAGGATGTTAATTTCTTTCTTCTTAAGGGAGCTAACCAAAGGGTGAATGTAAATATTAAAGAGGTGAGGAGATAGGAAGGATCCCTAAGGCACTCCACAGTTCAGCTGTACCTCAGGTGACACAAAGGGTGTTAGCCTAACTGATTAGATTGGGATCTCTCATTCAGGAAACAGATGATTCAGTTCCAAGCTGAGTCTTGAAACCCCGCTGCCCTGATCCGGTCAGCCAGGATAGCATGGTTGACCGTATCAAAGGCCGCCGATGGGTCCAATAGCACCAAGGCATGAGTATTGCCATTATCCGCTTCCTTCCGCATGTCATCAACAACTGATATAATCACCGCCTCTGTAGAGTGTGCCGGCCTAAATCCCACCTGACATGAGTCTAAAAACTCTGTTTCCTCAATAAAGGAACAGAGATGGCAGGCTACATGCACCTCCAGAACTTTTGCCAAAAAAGGTAGGAGGGAGATCGAGTGAAGGTTTTTCATATCCGAGGGGTCTGCACCCACTTTTTTTAGTATAGGGACAATAATCGATCTCTTAAAAGCTCTGGGGACCATCCCCAAATTGATGGATTGGTTCAGAAATGACAGTACCAGGTCAGCAAAGTCGGTGCAAACTGCCTTTAGAACCTTTGGCGGGCAGATGTCGTTCGGTGAGCCTAACTTAACTTTTGCCAGTAAGTTGACCAAGTCCTCTTGTGAGATTTGGGGGAAGCAAGAGATCGTGTGACCATCCCCTCTTCTGATATGAAAAAAAGTTTGTTTTATTCCTAGGCAAGCCTTTACAATATGGAGAAGCTTAAGCAGCCTTTGCAGTGAAGGGACACTTTTAATGTAGCCACTGCAGAGACTTGCCCATCTTAATATCTGGTATGTGCCACCCTTACATACTATTGCAGGGTTATCCAAAGTCGGTCCTGGAGGCCCAGATCTTTGCGAGATTTTTCGCCTATCCCCATTTAGATAAAAGTAGTTATCTTAAAACTCTGGCATGGATCCGGCCCTCCAGGACTGACTTTGGAGAACCCTGTACTATAGCAACAACAAGGTGGTGAATAGAATGTTTGAATTAAACTCAGCCACTGGCCATCAGTCGGGGCGGCATCCCAATCCATCGTTTTTCGTCCACAATCCCACCTCATTTTGCACCCAGCCATATGCAAATCAGTCTTGACCCTGCTCCAATGGGAACAGTCCAGCCCGATCTGCCAGGCCTAGTCCTCCCTGAACCTGAATACAGCAACCTAGGACTGGTATTGCCTTGATAAGGGCTCATCAGCCAAGTATAGCTTGAGTCCAGTGGCAAAGTGAGCACAGGACCCACGTCTGGGTATACCCATCCCCCTTAGGGTGTCAATTGTAACAACAACACAGTGATGGATAAAATGCTTGAATTAATCTCAGCCACTGGCAATCACTTGGGCAGTATTCCATTCCATCATTTTTCGCCCAGCATGCCACCTCAGTTTGAACCCATCCACCTGCAAATCAGTCTTGACCCTGCTCCAATGGGAACAGTCCAGCCTGAAATGCCAAGCCTGGTCCTCCCTGAACCAGAATACAAGCAACCTAGTACCAGTATTGTCCTGATAAGGGCTCATCGGCAAGGTAAAGCCTGATTCCAGTGGCATAGTGAGCATGGAACCCATGTCCGGGCATACTCATCGCACTTAGGGCGTCAACTGTAAAAACAACAAGGTGATGGAGGGAATGCTTGAATTAAAACTGGAAACAAGTTATACCCGGCAGATGAGCCCATAACAAAGGTTCTGCGTCAGGGAGGACCTGGCCTGGTGTAGGAAGGTGGAATCTGACTATATGGTTGCCCCCACTTTTTTCCTGGTGTTTTGCTGGTTTATGACTTAGTTGGACTGGGATCCTGCTATTCAGGGCCCCAGTCTATCTGCTTCCTCGATAAAATGGTTTCCATGTACCTTAGGTACATCTTTGATTGGAATCTGGAGTGCCCTTATAAGTCCCTAGTATATGGTATACTATGTACCCAGGGCATAGGTACCCCAGAGGCCTGCCAGGGGCTGAAGTATGTATTATGCCACCACTGGAAGGCCAGCCAAAATGACACCACAGGTCTGCTACTGCAGCCTGGGTAAGGTGGTGCCTGCACCCCTTACTGTGATATAGGCTACCTATATCACTACCATTGCACACACATCTAAACCTATAAGTCACTCCTATGGCAGGCCTTAACAATCCTGAAGGCAGAGTGCTTGGTTTTTATGTGAGAGGGTGCCCCTGCATGAGCAGAGACCCTCTGCAGCATTCGGAGTCCCTCCTCTGATGCTGTTTGTGGTACAGCCTGACCATATACTCTTAAGTACATTATATCCTCGCGGTACAATGCTAACTTTGGACTGGCTGCACCAAAACATGTCGTGTTTGGTGTCAAACATCTTGGAATACTACCCCCCCCGCCAATCCTGGCGGCGGGGGTAGCATTCCACCCTTCTAGAGGGAGAGACATGTACACACCGGGCTACCCGGTAACTTCTTTCCAGAGCCCTGGCATCACAAAATGGATGCCGCTGCCACAGACACAGGTCTGGCCTCCTGCTGCTGACTGAAACTCCGGCAGGGGAGGCCTGGACACAGGTTTCCTGTCGAAGGGAGGTGTAACCACTTCCCCAGACAGGATAGTGTGTATTGGGGCTGGCCGGGAGCACCCTCTGGTACTTTGAAGTCCTGCACTGGGGGCACATTTGGTGTCCCTGTGCATATGCCAGTTCAAACCGGTTGCAGGGGCTACCTGCCCCTGCTCTGGCGCAAAACTGGACAAAGGGAAATGGGTGTAACCACCCTCTTCCCTGACCCTCCCATAGGTGGGTCCCCAGAGTATGTCCAACCCCCTAACTTTGTATAAGTATGGGACCCCAGTCCTTAGGACTTTAGATATCCCTGGACGAAACTCTGTAACTGAATCCTGGAACTTCGACGCTCTACTCAAGACTAGAGGACTGAAAAATCTCCCTTGGGGTCAAGGAGTGACCCCCCTGCTTGGCAGGCACCAAAGAAGCAATTGTCCGGTCTGCATCGCCGAAGCTCCCGCCGGCGCTGAAGTCTTTGCATCACCAGAGGTGGATTTCCAGACTTCCCCGAGGCTGCCCTGAGTCCCCAGTAAAGCTGAGGCCCATAGCTGTCGTGGGTAACGTGGAACCGTGACTCCTAGACACCGAGCACACTTGAAAGTGCATCCTTTTCCTGGTCTCCCACGAAGTTGTGCTTTGGGCTCCAATTAGTCCCCGCCTCCAGCACTGACTGCACCGAAGATCACTGGCCTCCACTCCACGAGTGTCCTGCAAGCCAGCTCCAAGTGCGTCCACTTGAGGCTCCTTCGCGGTCGCTAGTCCATTGGCTAGTGGGCCCTCCTGAAGGCTACTCTTCTTCTGCTTGGGCTTCTCTGGTTGCTCTAGACGTGCCCTGACTTACCCTTGCTGGGTGAGTCCCTCAGACCTTGCTGGTCTGTACCACCGTCCTTCTTCTATTTCCACGTGACTTGCCGTTGCCAAGGCTTGTTGGGTCCAATCCGGTCTCCGACACCCCAGCAATCGACAGACATTGTGGGACAGCTCGAATCCAGCTCCTGGTCATCGTCGACGCCTCCTGGACCTCGTGGCTGAAGAGTCAAGACGACTGTCAACCTACCTGAAGCACCCAACATCGGTGGGCAACTGCTCATCGCCTTCCTGGTCACTGGTTAGTGACCCAGACTCTGTCCCCTCTGCTTTCAGGTTCTTCAGATCTTCGATCCACCTTTGGATCCACCCGAACACTTTCGACTTGGTCGCCAGCAGCACTTTGCTGCAGATCGCCATTGAAAACGACGACGAAACCCGACCCCGAAAGACACCTATGCACCCGGCTTCCCTGGGTGAGGTAACACGAGTACTCCGGTGCTCCCGTGGGTATTGACTCTAGAACAGCCTAGTTCTAAAGGGGTTTGCTCCAAGTCCTCCTCTAAGTGTCCTTTTTCTTTAAAACTCCAACCGCGACATTCCCCATAGAAGTCAACGGCGGCTCGCGGCTGTGTTCTCACACTGCACGCGTCCCCCGTGGGTCCCCTGTGTCACTACCTTGGGTGGTTCCTTGTGGTCCAAGCATTTCTACAGGCCCTAGGCCTTGTGTCTAGCTCAGTCGTGGTTCTTATACCACTTTATTGGTATATGGTTTGGTACGCCCCTAGGGCTCAAACGTGTATTTGTGCTATTACTGTTGATATTCGACTTGTAACTTGTGTACTTTGAACTCTAGCCTCATAAAGAGAGTAGAGGGGTGTGTTTAAGACTAAATACATATATTTTAAATATATACCTGGTGTGGTCCTCTTTCATTTGGTCACTCAAGAGATTATAGACTGGTAAAACAAGCTGCTTTACATTCCTTCAAGACTTAGCCTGAAGGCTGCTCTCCATAGCTACCACTAGGATAGCTTTCAATAAAGGTTGTCTTTAACCTATCTCCAATAAGGGGTTGTTTGGACTGGTGCAAGGTGCCCACTATAATTAGTGGACAGCATATACCAGGCCAACTTCTCACACCTGGCAGTTCTGTCTAGACTGTTCCTATTAGAGCAGGGTCAAGACTGATTTGCATAACCTGGGTCCCAGCTGAGGTGGCATGGTGTGCAAAATAATGATGAATTGGGATGCGGCCCGAGTAATTACCAGTGGCTGAAATTAATTCAAGCATTCTATCCATCACTTTTTGAGTACTTTAGTATATTACCCTTACATACTATGCGCCCAGGCCTTGTGACCTTCAAGGTACTCTGAAAGTAACTTAGCTAATGTTAAAATTGGGCATTTCTAAATGTTTTACTTTGACGTGCTTCTGAAGTTTTCTGGTTACAGCTGTTCAAGTCTTTAATGTGAGCCCTGAAGTCCTGTTTTTGAAGTCACGGTGGGTGGTGTAAATCTATACTGCAGGCAACCTGTGGCATCTATTACGGTGGGTCTACTTCGAAGTCGGAATAGCCAATTGTAACTAGCTAATATAAAACCATGTTTAGGGGTCAGAGCACGTTCACTTCAAGATATTTAGCAGTCTCCCAGTGCCGGAATCAAAATACGCCTGAGAATCCATTGTCTTTGCAGAAAGCAATGTCAAAGTAGAGCAAGTGAAAAGTGAAATTCCCCTACAATGTGTTTTTTTCATTCACAATGCAGTTTAGGTTAGTAAATGTTGATAATATTATTTGAATAGAATGCAAACTTCAAAATCATTTGTTTTGGTGATATGGTGAATTGATTAGTGGTTATAGAAGATAAACCTGAGAAGAACCCTGTTTCAGTGCCATCAGCACATTCACACTGTACATGCGCGGCTTCTCCATGGGCCCAGTGATTGACAGCAGAAACATTGACAATTAAGGCGTGATGCAGCCACACAAGTATCCTCATGATCTCCTTGGGCCGAAATTGTGACACCATGAAACAAGCAGAACAGTGACAGTCCCCACACCACCACCACACTGACTGAGTACCAGAACCCTGGGAAACAGGAGTCCAACAAGCAAGATCTGAAGGAACAGTTATCACCTTCACCAAGAGTCACCTGGTCCACCAAAGGATGACCATCACAGCACCAGCACATCGCCAGCTTCTAATTATTAGCTGCATGTTAATAGTCTGGAGGGTTGAGGATATGCAAGAACACAAACTTTCAGAGGACAGCAGACTGCACTCCTGAAGCGACAACAGTCTAAATCATCTTCTAGCTCCCATCCTAGCGGGTGCTGCCATGAGCTTGCCAATCCACGAGGGGGCATAATGGTGAACGTGTAAGAGCAGGAAGGGAGTGTTGTGCACTGTAGGCATGATTCAGGTGACTGCATTCTTTTCACATTTCACTGGCATGACATTTAGGGATTGTTTGAACTGAAAGGCCCATAACATATCGCTAAAGCATTGACGCTATAGTTAACTGAGTAAGAGCTGTTATTCAGCATTCCCTGCCAACCATCCTCCACAGTTTTCTGCAGATGTTCTACATCCAATACACGGGAAGTAGTCAAGTAGTATTTATTGATTTCAACTATCAAGCCTTTCGCAAACAGTTTACGAACAGTCAAATAAAATAACCACTGAGGAAATATTATACAGACAGGGCACATATAAGCAAAAGAGGAAATTGGAAAATGTGCCAGAGATGGATATGTTTACATTTCATCAAGCGTATGAAACAAATGGGAAATAACACATTTGGAAGGCTCATGGGCATCTCACAAGGTCAGCTAGACAGGCAATGAACAGGTCGGGTTGGTAGGCAGCCTACAAGCTCAGGGTTGGGCAGATAACACACAGTCTTCATCTCAGGATGGACAAGTGACTCACAAGATCAAAAGTTAGCAGGCGCACAGACTCAACAGTTTGTAGGTATGTACCACAGGGACTCAAGATGGTTAAGTAGCACAAAGGTGGGCACGTGACACAGGCTCAGGGCGTGTGACCAGCATACAGACTCAGGGGTAGTTGGGTAGGGCACAGCCTCAAGTGTGGATGGGTAGGACGCATGCTCAAGGGTGGGTAGGTAGCATACAGGCTCAATGGTGTGCAGTCATTACAGAAAAGAAAAAGCGTCTTACCTTGGGGTTTGTAGGAGAGATTTCTTGAAGAGAATGACAAGGTGAGCCCAAAAATGCTCAAAGAGAATGGAACCAGTGCAGGATCAACAGGATCACACATATGATGCTACTAGAATAGCCGTGGAAGGGAAAGTCACTGGAAATCACATGAAAAAAGGGTAGTGGTTATTGTCCAAGTTATTAGAGTCCCAGTTCAATTGAGGTGACAGACACCAGTGTCAAAGTGTCTTTTCTAACAGAGTCTCTTGGGCACATTCTTTGGCTGAAGGAACTAGATGCTTGTTGGTTGGTTGTTAGGATGTGCTCCCTGGAGTTGAACTCCCAGGTGGATGTGAAGAGGCCTGAATTGGAGTATGCGATGCAGATATTCGAGCACGACTTCCTATTACCTTTTAAGTAGTTGCTGTGAAACCCCTCTAGGGTCAGATGCAGTCCTTGGCTGTGACGCTTCTTTTTCATTTATGAGTTTGTTTCTTACTTTAAAGAATGAGGAAAGCTGCTTCCCTGAAAGTGACAAAGATGAACAGGAGGGCGTGGAGACAGACCCTAACTGCATGACTTCACCTGTCTGCAAGCACCTCGGGGCAGATTTACGAGCCCCCTGCGCCACCAGTACTTCACTTTTCGTGACGTACTGGTGGCGCAGGGGGCTGCTCCATATTTACAGGAGAGGAAAAGCCACCCTGCGTGACTTTTCCTCTCCTTGTAAATACGGCCCCTTCACACGCAGCACTTTGCGGTGAAGGGGCGTTCCATGGGTGTTGCTGTGGGTGTTCCCACGCAACACTCATGTAACAAGACACATCTCCAGAATTACGAGAAATCGTAACTCTGGAGATGCGTCTGAAAGCTACGCCACCCTAGAGGTGGCGTAGCAAGGCGCACCGAGGAGAAATGTTTTCATTTCTCCTCGTTTTTTCCTCTTTCAATGCGTGCTGCATTGAAAGAGGTAAATGGTTGTAGTGATTGTTTTTGTGCAGGAAGGTTCCCCTTCCTGCACAAAAACAATCTCCCCACAACGCAGGCATCCTTGCACCATGGTGCAAGGGTGCCTGCGCCGGCGCATGGCTGCAGTTTGTGCGCCAGCGCAGGGGGAAGCACAAGGATGCGACATATTCTTGTAAATATGTTGCATCCCTGTGCTTCAAAACTAACGCAGCGCGGCGCCGCAAAATGACTTGCTGTACCCCGCTGCGTTAGTTCAACGTAAATCTGCCCCCTTGTTCCCAGTTTCCCTCTTATTCCTTTTTTGCGGGGACGTATTAGGGATTAGTAGGGAGGGTTAGGAGTGTGTTGCTTTGCTGTCTCTTGGTTCAGTGTATGGACCATCCTCAATATTTTCTCGCAGACCGTCACAGGCATCTGCACCTCTGACACCTTACCTCAACAGTCATTCCAAGGTAGAGTAGTGTCATATGGTACCATATTGAGGGATGTAACTAGAATGAGAGAGACAACTTAGCACTGCTCGGTTAGACGCATAGAATTTCAACGAGCATTGGCAAAGGCAATAGGTTTTTTTCCTTTGCAAAATCTATTTGCTCTGTCAATGATTTTTTACATGTTGCACAGCAGTTGAGCTGCTGTGGAACATGGCTTAAAGTAAATAAAAAATGCTATGACGCTGTCAAAGTTGGCCGTGTTATTGCGTTTTCTTTACTTTAAGCCATGTGGCACAGCAGCTCAACTGCTGTGCACTGTGTAAAAAAACATTGACAAAGCCAATAGATTTTGCATAGGTGAAACCTATTGGCTTTGTCAATGTTTGTTCTATTTTCCCACAATAAGAACTATAGTAAAATAGTGAAAACAATATCAAAACAGTGTTTGAAAGTCATTGCCTTAAACTGTTTATTGAAAAAAGAGAAAAAAAATGTTCATCAAAATGTTCTATAATATTCTTTTTTTTATTTATTTTTTTATATATTTTTATTAGAACAGGAGAAAAATACATAAAGCAAATATTTTACATGTCGGTTTACATATCAAATAGCAAGACCAATAAATTAAGCAAGCATGTTCAACAATTTATAAAGAGCATTTCGCATTACATTTTCAAAAAGCAACTGATAAAAAAAAAGAAAAAATAATAATAATAATTTTCATCAGACTCCCACAGTCCTCAGCTAAAAACATCTAGACTAAACTATTTAATTTATTAAATTACATTAAATAGAAGTAAGAGATTAAGTGCAAAGTGCAAAGATAAAGTGAAAAGTGCCATGTACAAATCATTTCATTTTATATTTTTAGAAATATCCTACCTTCTACTAAGTGCAACATGCAAATATGACTTCTATTTTAACTAATTCATAATCATCAGGCTTCAACAATAAACCCATAAGGGAGAAAAGAATGCCATATACCTCTAAATCTTGCTACCGCTCCTATACGTTTGGCATAGGCCTCCTCAAGTTTATAAGTCCTAGTCATTTTATTAAACCAATGTACAATGCTAGGTTGTAAACTGGTTCTCCAGTTTTGCAGAACAAGTGATCTAGCAACTGCAATAGCAATTAATATAAAATATTGCTGATGTTTTGTAAAGCATTTCACTTCTGCTGAAGAACCGTATAACACCAACATGGCTGACGGACAGATTTCCAAGGATAAAATCAAAGAAATTTCCTCGAAAACCCTCTTCCAAAAATATTGTAAATCATTACATTCAAAAAATATATGTAGCCATCCCCCTTCCCCCTCTCTGTTACAGCGAAAACATTTATTTGAGCAAGTTAAAAACATTTTAGACAATTTCAGAGGAGTAAAATATAATAACCATCTAGATAAAAAATTCATTCTTTTAAAATTGGCGCCTCTAAGAGCTTTATTCGCTAGATCATTAAGCTGAGACCACTCTTTGGTATTAAACTAGCAACCTGTCTCTGAATGAATTTTTTGAAGCTCTTTTATCAGGACCTCTTCTGAGTTGGCTTTTTGATGAAGTAACTTATACCAGCAGCCAACCCCTACCGTTTTATTTACTATCTGCTTGACAATTGGCCTTATCGTCTCATCTAGAATTGCTTAGTTGTTTTTAAGAAATTAGATATTTGTGCAAACCTCAAGGCCAGTGCAGTATTCGGTGTAATGGCCTGAAGACAAACCGTTTCCCATATAATTAAGGAGTCAAGGTTATAAAAATCCCCAAACTGGAGATAGCCCCGTTCTTGCCAGTCCTGAAAAAGCCTTCTGGAAAGTTTAAGACCTCCTAATGCCCCATCCTGTATTGGGGTATAGGCGTGAAATAGAGGTATCTTCCATGATTTAAAAAATAACTGCATTCTGTCAGCCAGAGTGAAGATAACCTTATAGCGTGTTTTTTTAGGAAGTTTCGCCAAACGTAGGAAAGCTGGGAGTCCGATGGCACTTTCATTCAGCATATGTATCAATTTTGTTTTATCAAAAACAGAATTTTCCTTACCCAATTGGGAAAACAGATTAAGTAAAGAAGCCTGATAATAAGTTAAAAAATGTGGGAGTGCCAGTCCTCCTGAAGTTACATCAAGTTGCAATATAGAGAACTTAACCCTAGGTTGTTTATTATTCCAAACAAACTTCCTTATTAATTGATCCAGCTCCTTAAAATAATAACTTGGGATTTTAATGGGCAGATTAATAAATAGAAACAAAAACAGTGGAAGTACCGTCATTTTAACCATTGACACCCTTCCCACTAAGGACAGTTGCAACAAAGACCAACTATCAATTAACTTTTTGACTTTCGTAAGCAATCTAACATAATTCATAGAAAATAATTGCCCAAAATCATTAGTGACATGAATTCCCAGATACCTAATTGGGTGCGGAGGTTTTAGATGGATGGCAGATGGAAAATCCAAAGGAGTCGTATTAAATGCTAAAATTTCAGTTTTTGCATGATTGACTTTATATCCTCCAACTTGTGTAACATTTTTAATTTCATCCAATACATTCTGTAGGTTATCTGCCCCTGACTTCAAATATAGAATGATATCGTCTGCATAGAGCTTAATTTTTGCCATACCCTTTATAGGAGGGACGATACTTATGCTCTTCCGGATCTTCTCGGCAAGGGGTTCGATAAACAATGAAAATAGGAGAGGAGACAACGGGCATCCCTGACGGATGCCTCGTTTGATAGTAACCTTACCATTTACTAAGCCATTGATCATGATTGTAGCTTCTGCCCCTCTATATATTTTTATTAGCATCTGTATAAGTTGTTGTGGAAAACCAAACTTTGATAAAATAAAAATAACGCACTCCAATCTACCAGATCAAAAGCTTTTTCAGCATCCATCATCATGATCACCGCATCAATCTGATTAATAGAGAAGTAATCAATGGCTTGCATTAAAAAATAGGTATTTGATGCCATTAAACGTCCAGGAATAAAACCGTTTTGATCGCTATGAACCAGCTGTTGTGCACAGGGAGCAATCCTTTTGCCCAAATTTTCATAAGAAATTTATAATCTGTATTTAACAGACTGATAGGACGGTAGGAACTTGGATCGGCAGGGTCCTTATCCTTCTTAAGAAAAACTATTACTACCGATTCCTTAAAACCTTTGGGGGTATCTATACCATCCTTAATTTCATTAAACAATTTTATCAAAAAAGGAAGCAGTTCCGCCTGAAATATCTTATAAATTTCTACAGGAATCTCGTCTGCTCCACTAGCTTTGGCATTCGCCATACTCTTTAATACTGCCTGTGCTTCAGGGATTCGAATTTGTGAGCTCAGTGCTTCTGAAAATTGCTGTGATAACAAAGGTAGCTCCAGTGAGTCAAAATATCTCCCAAGATCTGCCTCATCCACCCCCTGCGTTTCTCCATAAATATAATTAAACTGTGAACTAAACACCTCACCAATACCCTGCTTATCCTCTACTAGGAGACCTGTAGCTGGATTTTTTATTTGAGAGATTAATTGTGCAGCTTTTTGTGATTTCGTGGACCAAGCCAGAAATCTACCAATCTGCTGACTCTCCTCATAAAATTTTTGTTGGTAGGCCTTACTTCCCGCAATTTCTCTGTTAAGAAAAAATCTTTCAGATTCTCCATTGCCATAGCTAGCTCTTGTTGCTGTGCCTTTATTATAGGCGCTGAGGAATCTGTAAGAGTTATCTTTCGTCTAGCCTCCTCCACAGCAGTTTGTAGTGTGGCAATCTTATGTCTCCGTAGGTTATTCATTCTTGCTTTATACGAAATAACCTGGCCTCTGAAAGTAGCTTTAAAGGCCTCCCATACCGAGAATAAAGGGGCAGTATTTACATTATTTTGAAAAAACTCCTTGATAAACCGTCTGGTTTCTATTAACCAGGTCGCATCTTGTAAAAGGGTTTTATCAAATTGCCATCTAGGTCTGTTTTTCACATTCTTATTTAATAATAAAGAAAAAGAGACTAGAGAGTGGTCTGAAAATGAGTTGGTTACTATTTCTGCCGGGCCCCTAACAGCTGATTTATCCACTAAAAAATAATCCAAACGTGAGGCTGATCTGAATCTACCAGAATAGCAGGTATATTGTAAGAGAGTGGGATTGGCTAATCTCCAGGGATCCACTAATGAAAAATCTTTTGTTAGGCTGTAGTGGTGAGCCTCAACAAGGCCTACCAGTGCTTAGGGGTTCTCCCTTCCTTGCACAGAGTCCTCAGACCAATAGGAAGAAGTTGGCACAGAAACTGGAATAGAAAAGACAGAGTTTATTAAACCTCATGAGGTGGAGCTACATTCACACAGCACCCTTCGGTAATGCATGAAGTAGCACACTGAATGGAAGGACCTTGGTCCTTTTATACCCACACAGGGGCTCAAATGAAGGCGGTACAAACACAAATGCTGGTTTTAGGTACATATAAGGTCATACAAGAAATGCACAGTCGACAAGTGGGTGGAGCTAACAGTTTCTACTTCTAGTAGACACATCCTGACATTTATAAACTCGGAACAGCTGCATGGACAGCTACGAGCTCAACTGAGCATGTGCAAAGCAAAAAAGGCTAAAGATAACTCGTCTCTAGGCAGATTTCAAGAGCAGTTAACAGGAAGGTAGGACAGAGCACATGGCGAGCACATTGCAGCACATGGCAACCAAAATGGCTGCCAGAAATACAAAATGGATTCCACAAAGCGGACAATTTAGCCTCTGAATACAGGATGTCTTCGGCTAATGCTTAATTTAAGTGCTGCCAAATTACAACAGACGACCCTTTCAGCATTAGCTGAAGACATTCGTTTATCTGGGGTGATCTAAATATTCATCCCGTACATCTATTAACATTATTTCGGCCACCTCTTTATTCAACATTTGTTGGGCCTTTGTTTCAGCAACGTCCCCTTTGGCAGGTATACAAGCAGAGATGCAAATGGAGCAAAGCATTGGACCACATTGGATACATACACAGCATGTAAAAAGTATCGTAATCATTACACACAGGATAGTCAGTAGCTTCCAGCCCCAAGCAGAAACAAGAGTCCAAAACCATCCAGTAAAAGTCCAAGTACCAGTCTCTGGATGAATTTCTGCAGCAATCTTTTGTTATTCATTTCAGCAACAGTAATGATTGATCTTTCTAAAAACTTGTTGAAAACAATCATTGGAGCTCTTCTCCCTGGTCAGCCGTTGATTTCTTCACCATGGGCCAAGGCGGGTGTCACTACACTAATGCAGGGCTGATCCCCCTCAAAAATGGGACGATCAAAGGGGTACATTACTAACAAAAAAAAGAGTCCTTGGGAAATTGTAGCCGTTGTACAACCAGCCAGAGGGGAGTCTTCTCCCTGTGTCCGTTTGAGCCTCACAGGCAGGCTCTTGTTGTTCCCACGGTGGAGCTGCACAACTCGCAACTCAAGAATCACGGCCCAGTTTGAGAAGAAAAAGTCTTTCAACGATCCTGTCCAGTGTCTCAGGCAGTGCACCAGTTTTCTTCACTTTAATCTAACAGGCACCAAGGGCACAGCACCTGTACCCTAAACTCAAGTCCTTCCCTAACTCCTGTATTGCTCCGCTGGCGCACTGCTCTTTTGTTGGGGCCACTGATTGTAGCCAATATGCTCAGGCATCCCTTGATCAACAAACAAAGGCGCAGACTTGCATTCACTTTGGGACCAGGACTCAAGGCCTGAAGCAACCCTTGTTTCAAAGGCGGTCACCTCAAGCAAAAGCCTCCTTGCCGTCCTTATCGGTCTGTGACTCTCTCAGCTGGGCATCAAAAACTGGATCCACAGAAAGATTTCTTCATCCTGATTTGTGACTCGTCTTTCGCCCAAGACAGTGGCAGGGGTACACACTTCACGTCCCAGTGCTTCCGGCCTTCACTGAGGTCCTAGTTGCCAGCAACGCCTGTGCTGGTTCCCTTTATCTTGACTCCAAGCTGGACTGGTGCTGACTCCCAGGCTGGATCTGATGTCCGGGCCCCTCTGGCATTGGTTGTAGGGCAGCAAATATCTATTGGTGGGCAGAACAAAAGGTCTTTAGACAAGGCACAAAAATAATCTATCAACAGAGAGGATAGTCTCAGAATACTTCCTTAGTCTTGGGATGCCCCATTCATTAGCAAGGCACCCAAGAACCACTTCATCTATCTGAGAGTAAAAAACAACCACCCTAGACCTATTGGCAAGTATAAAAGGAACTTTTTGGTGAACTGACAAGAGTAATACGTCACCCAATCCCAAGCAACCAAGGAAGTCTGTGTTCATTTACTAAATTCTGAGGAAAAAAGAAAAACAAATCAGACATACTCCAAATCCTTACATTTGTGCATTCCTATATTATTCATCTGAAGAACCTCAAGAAAAAGGAACTTTTCCTACATTTCTACTTATGAACCTTGCATTACTTGTACAGGACTGCAGACACTTCTAAAATACTTTCTCTTACATAAAGACACCTACATTTTATGCTTAGGACCATGCTTTCATGTTATAGGCGCAGCAGGAAAATCTAAAACTGCTAATTTAACTGGGATTCTTATTTCATAAATAACTTTTTTTTAAAACTCAAGATAGTGGGTACATACATTTCTCCAGCAGAACATGTTGTGACAAACAAACTCCTATAAAACAATATTTTCCTTCAAAATGTTTGCTAAGGATCACATGGGCGTCTTTCCTGCATTCTAATTTTCACGATCCGGACTATGCAACATTATTTTCAAAAGGAAAAAAACCCTATCTTCAGCTCTAATAAGGGCTGTCAGCTCAATTACACAGACTAGCTAATAAAAGACTAGCAATGCCCTTGCAAAACTGTATAGAACATGAGAATAACATAAACAATAATGGTATTGCCACCTGAGATTTTTGAACAGAAACCCCCACTATACAGTTCCCTTTAAAGGTCAAATAAGGGAACATCAATCTGTTCTACTCATTCTTTCATACAGGATGGGCAGTAACATAGTATATTTTTCATCATTTTATTAATTCTAACAATTTTAAAACAGTATTACTGAATAGCCAATTAAATGTCTCATGGCCATTTCCTAGACAGCTTAGACAGACTCAAGAGAGAGTGAGAAAAAGAGAGAGAAAACATAAATTTGCCTACCCTTAATTTGCCCAGGAGCTAACCTCCTTCCTCGATTTTGACAGTAGGAAAACCTGAAAACAGGTTTACCTTCTGTCAACACTATTTACCCCTATTTGTGGCAACTGGGCACAAGCAAACTTGTAGGAGATATCTTAGAAAGTGGCTATTTTCTTATTCAGCCTAACACAAGCACATTGAGTACTTGAGAAAGCGTTAATAACCAATTACCAATTCCTTGAGCAATTGTACTAGATTAACATGAGGGCGCATGAATGCAAACTAAAATCCATTGCCTCCTTATCTCAGCCCTTGCACAGTAATCTTTAAACTAAAACCATTATTTTTATATACATGGCAGAGCTATGCTCTACTCAGGGCCCACATACGTCACTGCTTTTCCTTCTTTTCATATGACTGCGCAAAACTTGCGTTTGCCAAAAATAGGAAGCAAAGCTTTTCTTCCTCTCTCTGCGCTGTCATCTCTTCTTTCAAAAACTGTCCGGAGGTCGAAATGTCCAAGCAAACCTTCCCCTTAGCCCTGCTAGGTAGCTAAATGCAGAACTCCGACCTTTAACCCTTTCACCAGCTGTCCATTTTTGTGCAAGGCTTTCCATGCGGTCTTTGCAATTCAAAGCAACTCTGGAGAATCACAGCTGAAAGGCAGTCCTGTCCGTCTAATAATTTTAAAGGTAGGATCTAACTTCTGCTGTGTTTTTATTTTTTTTCCAATACTTGTCTCTATCTGTGTGCAGTGTATGGTGTGCATTCTAGCAGGTTAGAGGTCAGCTATTTGTGTTATACTTAAATGTGTGCATTTACTGAAGCCTAAGAGCAGTGTGAAAGCTGCTCTGCTTGGCAGAACTACTGTTAAATAGTGAAATTGTCCCAATTTCGACTTTGGTGGTAGGGGCACTTAAAAATGAATAACCTACAATATTTTGGCATATTAGGGATCCCCAGGGTATCCTCTAGATATCCCAGAGATGGGGGATCAGAAATGTATAAGGTACACCCTTAAAAAAGCGTTTTTATATGCCTGGATAAAGTGAAATTTCACATTGCACTCCCCACATCATGGTAAAGTGCTACTTAAATCCAACTTTGATGCTAGGAGCTATATATTATTCACAGTATGATTATCAGACATTACAAAAGATCAAAAACAATTTTAGGGCAATTATTTTTAATAAACATTTTTTTTTTCATATAATCAAAATTCTCCTTTTTTTTTTTTAATAATGATCACAAACCCTTTTGATGGTTCCACATATGAAAAGCAAGCCTCATTCCTTTCCTATCACCTGTAAATGCATTCATTTATAATACGAAGCACAAAAGCCTTACTGAAACATGAAAAGTCTGCGTCACTTTTAAAGGACAGTAATCATTTAACATCAGAACCACGGATGTGCTTGTTAAAAAGGCATTAAGAAAGGAAATCCCTTTTAATCTTTTCTCTGTTATCCAAAATAATGAAACTGTCTTTTCTGACTTATAAAATCAGCAGTTGTTAATGCACGCCTTTATACCGTGTTTGCACTAACTGAAAATCTAGTTGACTCGGCAGTTTCCTTATGGCTTGGGACCAAGAATAGCCATGTGTTGTTGACACAGCTGTGTTCTGACCAGCAGGCGTCAACATCTCATGCTCTTCAAGCCAGCACAAATCTATCGTTCTGTAATGTGGTGTTTATTTCAGCAACAACCAATTCACTCAGATGATGTGAATGCCTTTCAATATTAATATATAAGGATAATACTGTAACATTTTTCATTTTAGTCCTAATTGTGTGAAAGCACACAAATTCGTTTTTTCCTACCTTTCTATGAGGCCTATTTTATTCCTATTGAATGTAAATTCTGATTTATCTGTACCAGTGTGGCAATTTGCACATATCTATAGTTTCTTACTTTATCAATTTTAATGGTAGCGTGCAGCTATTTAGCATATGTTACATTATTCATTCCCTAAATTAAAAAAAATGTAGTTTTTTAAATGACATTTGCATAACAGAATGACAACAAAAACCAAATTTAGCTCATTCCAGACATTTTCAGAAGGGGTCATACACTCATAACACACAACACAGCGCGCTTAAGGCTAGCCATTCTTACACAAAAGACATAGTCTACTTTACTGAAACAAGTACTTTCAAGCATGTCAGTCCAGAACCACATACAACAAAAAACAATTAACCCACAAATCAACACTTAGGGCAAAAACAAGAGACAGCCTACAGACTGTACGCAAAACCAAACTATTTGTAAATACTAATTGTAAGTCATATTTACAAGAAGAGCTCTCAAAAGTAGTCCAAAAGACTGCTCCTTGTTCAAGAAGCCAAAATACACCAAATTCGCCAGTTTTGGCTGGTAGAACACTCAAAAAGCGCTCTGCATATCACCACTTATGAATGTTACTAAGTGCACAGATCAGGATCCGTTTTATGTACATATTTAGTTCCATGGGGTACTTAGTCACCAAGAAAGAAATATCTTTTTACCATACCTAAACCTATTTAGGTATCCCCTCTGAGGAGTCAGCTGAGTACTTACTAAATCCATATTGGTACCTCCAAAACAGCAACACTTTCTACGAAGTGTGCTAGAAGCAGGCATGCCAAAAATATTATAGCATATATAATATTATACTCCAAGTGACACCTAACACAATGTGTGCCGTTCAAGTTTTCAAAGTTAGAGAAAAATCTCCTCATTACCTGCCTATATGTATTGCAATACATATATAATTACAAAACAGATTCCAAAATTGGCCAATCATACAAACAAAGCCACAGTAAGTGTTACTAAACTACCTTACCAATCAAAGGCATCAAACCAACACCAAGTGCCGCAAAACGGCTCTTACCAATCAAATGGTGTCTAGGTTCGAACTGCCAAGTTCTCAAATCGACCAAATGGTCACTGCACGGCGAATCAACAGAAGAGATCTCAGTCGAGGACCGGCGCCACCGGGATGGTCAGATCAGAAAGAAAGGAAAAACGCCGTGGGTGCCAAGACTCGGATCTCCTCAGGCAGCGATCGCGTCCAAAAGCGAGATTCCAATCCATCGTCTCGACCAGTCCTTCGGGCATCCGAGTCGCCGATGAGCCCCATGTTGGAAGCGCCAATTTGTAGTGGTGAGCCTCCACAAGGCCTACCAGTGCTTAGGGGTTCTCCCTTCCTTGCACAGAGTCCTCAGACCAATAGGAAGAAGTTGGCACAGAAACTGGAATAGAAAAGACAGAGTTTATTAAACCTCATGAGGTGGAGCTACATTCACACAGCACCCTTCGGTAATGCATGAAGTAGCACACTGAATGGAAGGACCTTGGTCCTTTTATACCCACACAGGGGCTCAAATGAAGGCGGTACAAACACAAATGCTGGTTTTAGGTACATATAAGGTCATACAAGAAATGCACAGTCGACAAGTGGGTGGAGCTAACAGTTTCTACTTCTAGTAGACACATCCTGATCCTGACATTTATAAACTCGGAACAGCTGCATGGACAGCTACGAGCTCAACTGAGCATGTGCAAAGCAAAAAAGGCTAAAGATAACTCGTCTCTAGGCAGATTTCAAGAGCAGTTAACAGGAAGGTAGGACAGAGCACATGGCGAGCACATGGCAGCACATGGCAACCAAAATGGCTGCCAGAAATACAAAATGGATTCCACAAAGCGGACAATTTAGCCTCTGAATACAGGATGTCTTCGGCTAATGCTTAACTTAAGTGCTGCCAAATTACAACAAGGCTGCTAATTATTTTTGCGGTTTTAGGTTTCAGTTGACGCTTCGCTTTGTTTGATGCATTGAGGGCTAGATTCTGAATAAAATTAAAATCACCAGCCAAAACTACAAGACCTTCCATACTTATTACTAATTGGTAAATTTGGACAAGTGCTGAAGTATCGTCCTCAATAGGACCATAATAATTTACCAAATTCAGCAATGTTCCTTGCAGTTTAACCTTTACCCACACCCATCTACCTTTCCCATCTCGCTGAACATCCTTGACTTGCCAATCGAGTGTATTTGAAAGTAAAATCCCAACCCCTCGAACGGCTAAATTGGCGGATGAAAAAAATGCCTCTACATACCTTTTGGGAAATACTATCTTTGGGTTATCAGATCTAAAATGAGTTGCCTGTAGAAACACAATCTCAGGGGAAAGCGACGTAACCCAATTTAAAAAAGCAACTCTTTTACGTGGATTTCTATAATATTCTTAAAAAGAAGTCCGTAAACCAGTCTTACATCCACCTGCAGTTACAAGTACTGGAATGTCCAAAGTGAATTGGGGCGAGGGGGGACTGTAGGCCGGACTCGGCAAGCTTTGTGTCTGTTGCCAGGAGATGTTCACAGCCAATGGAAGCAGAGAGCAGGCACCTCTCACCAGCTCTGTGAGCGACAACACTTGGGTAAACTCTGCTCTTGTTCAGTGTGTTGCAAAGTTCCAGCTGAGTTCATACACTATTGAAGTGGCACAGAAAAACTGGACTCCCCGCAAAATATATATGTAGTCGTTCAGAAGGGAAGCAACAGTGTGTATGAAGAAAAGCTATGCCTGCTTTCCCATCACAAGCTTGCTTTCTATTACCATCTGAACATGAAGATATTGGGAGTGGCGTCAATGGGTGCATAGTTATCAATGGTCCAGCAGGTTGCATGGCACCTGGGCCCAGAGATCCGAAGGGCCAACTGAGCTCTAGTTATTACTGTGTTTTACTAACCAAACAACAGTCGGGCAGGTGAGCATTTCCTTTCTTGCACTATGGCCAGTGCACACTTGTGACGTCATGTCAATGTGCAAAATGTACTTCGTAAAATGAAATAAGCCTCTGGCTTGAATTTCAGCATTTCTCATTCAACGTGTTCTCCAAAGCTGAATAAAACAATGCTGTTGTGGAGGTGAAAGAAACTAATGATAAGAGGAAGGTGACCAACAAGTACACCAAGAGAGTGCACGGATTCTTTGAAAAGTGAAACAGCATGAGCACACCCCACCTTTCCCTTCAATCTCAAAGTGGAGCCAGTCTAAACAAGAGGCATCATAAGATGGCCGCGGATGTTGCACTAGAGCAGATGAGCCAATGAAGGCTCTGCCCAGGCTCGAGCAAGGTTCTGGCTTTCAATCGGCCCAAGGTCCAAAAATGAATGGATCTTTCTTGTAGCTTCTGCCCTCACTCCTTCAGGTGCATCATTCTCCAAGCCTTTCTGTGTGGGGGAAGCCATCTGAAAGCAGAAATGCTTGCAGCAGGCCTGTCTCGTTCTACAGTATGGTGGCTAAGGCTGCACTGACACCTACTAGTGTAAAAATAAAACAAGGATGGCAAGGGAGGAACAAGGAGTGATAGAGAGGGCTTGCAAAAACATGCACTCTGACGGAGTGCGATACTAAAAATAAACAACAAGCTGTGCTTTCATGGTGTGCGCCTGTCGGAGATAGCACTGGAGGACAACTGACGGGGGATAGCAGGGACATAAATAACACAAGGGAGGGAGCACCACAATGGACAGTGGGAGGAGGGCGAGCAGGGAACAAGCAATGCAGCGGAAGGTGTGCATCACTCTACTAGAGTGCATCAAAAAGTGAAAGAGAGGGACTGCAGAAAAATAATAAAAAACACAACCCAGTCCAGAAAAGGCAGACCAAAGCCCTGGAAAAAGAGCCTGTGCTGTGGAAGAAACATCTCCGCCTCTCCCGAACAGATTAACGTCCATGCTGTGACGCAATGGCCAGTATTCTATTTATTGAAGCTTCCTTCCCTTTATGTCAGTGCTCCTGGAAGTGTTTTTTTTATTTCTGTGCTTCATGAGAAACTCTAAGGGGATGCATACAAACACCTCAGATAGTTCAGGATATGGCAAGATGCTTTTCTAGAGAGTTAACTCTCGTCCTCAAAAACATGCAGTAGATAAACATGCTTAAAATGTGAGCTGCCACCGGAAGATATCGAACAAACAAACAAGCATGCTTGAAATGTGTGCAGCCCCGGGGAGTTAGACAAAAAAAGTTTGACAAAAGCAGATGAATAGGAGTACTTGGGCCATGGGCTACTGATAACAAAAACACACAAAGAACAGGAAATGGCATGCTACAACCAATAGAAACAGAGGAAAAGTAAGTGGTAAGCACACAAACAAATGAAAAGTGAGGGCGGGATGTAAGCCTCTTTTAAGATTATTATTAAATGCAATTGATTTCCACTGTGCTGGCAAACCTAAAAAGGGGACCAACCTGCCATGGTGTAGTGCCCCCTAAAGTGATGAGTCAGCTCAAGCTGAATAGCAGCTTCTGTGCTGCCCGTATAAGGCAAGTGTTCAGTTAATCTAATGTCTTTGTGTAAAAGACAGAATGGATCAAGATACGTATTCAGTAAGCAACACAACCATTAACACAATGCAAGGTAACCAATCACATACTGTACTGAAGAATCAAGAAAAAAGGCCCTGATTAACGAAATAGATGTAAAATTATTGAGAATTTAAGGACATATGCAAACATAAAATTCTTGGTGAGTTGAGCACTGAAACTGCTACTTCTTTAAGAAAATGCAGCAGTATGTAGAGTTTGTGTGCTACATTTATACATTTTGGTTAACTGATGTAATGGGCATGACTTCTGCAAGTGTATTTATTATTTTCCATTTTTGTGCAAATCAGTATATTATTTCATGATAAATGTTATTATACGTGTCTTATTTCTGTTCCAGGATTCTCGCCCTTCAAGAAAACTTCCTTCTCCAATTTAAAATGGATGTAAGTAGTAAGCCAATTAAAATCCAACAAAGAAGATGAGCACTAACCGTGATTTATCGCCTTTTTAATTCAACATTTTTCACAGTGACCTTTCTAGAGGCATTTAAATATTTTGCTTCTGTATCAGTAACTGATGGACAATGACATCGAGGTGTTCTAGCTGCAGTAGCAGTGCATATCACCTGAGGGATACAGGCACGTCTTGTATCCATGGAGTCATGTTACAAAATAACAAGCCATGCAGGTAAATCATGAGACTGCTTAGCAATGTCGTACTGGTGGTGCCAGTCAATTTATCATTTAAGGTGGGCATTTTTGCTGTGACAATTGCCCCTAATGACATGTGCAAGTATACCACTTTTTACCAGTCATTCAGTGCAAACAACAGTTCAAGAGCGATGCAAAGTTGCCCAGTACTAGTGTAACTTTGCCCATCACTGATTAAATGTGTTATTCGGACAATGACTTCAAAACACTATTTGTCTCTCCATTATCCAGTTTTGCAGCCATTCACAGGTGCAGAAAGGTGCTATGCGCCTGTTTTTTGAAGACATCATGGTGTGTGTTCTGTGCATACATTAACTCAGTAACTACACTACGGATGGCTGAAATACACACACATGCTGCGATGCCCCCTCCCCCATTGAATTTTGGCTGGGCCCCGGGGGATGGGGTCGGGGAGGGGAGGGGCACCATGTGGCCCCATTACATGTTGGCCAGGACCAGGGGAATGTGGGCCCCCAGGGCTGAAATAAGCTCAGGGAGCGGGGACTGCAGAGCCCCCCTCCCCCATTAACCTGTGACTGGGCCCCAGGGTGTGGGGTACCTAGGGCTGTTCTGGGCCAGATGCTCATTTCACAGAAATTAAACTTCAAGAAAGCACTTACAAATATAAGCATAGCAGGATCCCCAGCTCCACTTCTGTAAAGGACAAATGATTCTAACTCCAGGATCTGCGAAGGCAGAGCAAGTGTGTTTTCTCGGCAATTCCATATTAAAAGACAATCTGAAATGCTTTGTGGAGGTGAATGCACCATTGAGCTATTGGAGATAATCTGTAGTGATTGTGATGAGTGGGTTCTTTCTTGTCGTCACCTAGTGAGAGCAGAGTCTCTGGTTCTCCCTTTAAATTGCTACTAGTATTTAAATGTACAAATCACTTGGAAGCTTTGCCATTTTGCCCCGCCCACCTTAGTAGAATCTAAAGATCTTTCTGCCTTCTGCCAGGTTGATGGGCAGCTTAACAAGTGCCCCCCCAGCGTGTTTCCCACCGATTCTGGTGAGGGGTTGTTGATGCTGAGGAATATGAGGAGAATTTCCACCAAACAAAGAAGCACTTGCTTCAAATAGCTAAGAAGAAAGACCTTTGTTTGGTGGAGATTTACCTCTTTGAAGTATCGTTGTCTTCTCTATAGGAGAATTTATGTTATCACATATTTCTGGACAAAGGCGTACCAGAAACAATCACATTGCCAAAATGCACACAAGGTCACTGGTGACATTTCCTTATGCTCCAATACACAGCTGTAGTGTAGAATACGTACTGGACATTTACCCAAGGAGGAGGTAGCATTTAGTAATAAACCAGTAGGAAGTACTCCACTTGCGTAGATTTTTTGTGCAAAACTGTGGTGTCTTGGGTTAAGTCACTGGTGCGGTTCCTTTGTGGCCCAGTCACTCACAGCTACTGACATACCCACACTGACACTTAGACACCCACTCACACACTCAGGCACTCACACACCCACTGACAGACCCATTGAGACACTGATATACCTACTCACAGACCCACTCATATACCCACTCACAGACCTACTCAGACAGTCTCACAAGCACTCATAGATGCACTCAGACACTCATAAACCCACTCTCAGATGCACTCAGATACTCTCACACCCACTCACAAACCCACTCAGATGCTCATGCACCCACTCACAGAACCACTCACAGCTACTCACAGACCCATTCAAACACACATGCACCCACTCAGAGACCCACTGAGACACTCATACACTCACTCACTGATTCACACACTCATGGAGGCACTCGTAAACCCACTCAGACACTCTGACACCCACTCACAGACCCACTCAGACACTCACTCATACACTCAATCTCAAAGGTTACAGGTCACAGTTAGGAAATACAATAAAAAACTTTAGAAATTCACTTAAAAACAAAATGTTTCAGGGATATTATAGTTAAGAAATAACATTAAAAAATGGTAAAAATTCACAAAAAAACAAAGGTTGCAGGGAAGTTATAGTTAGGAAAAAGAATTTGCAAACCTTAGAAAGTCACTGACACAAACAAACGTTACAGGAATGTTATAGTTAGGGTCAGATTTCACTTGTACAAAACCATTATAGTTACCTGCACCAACTATAACATACGCCCCCGCAATGCACTGCTTATGACCTCACATACTTCATCACTCATGACTTAGTCAGTGATATCACTGATGACATAATCCACAGAAACACTCATACACCCACTCGCACCTCTATACAACCTCTTATGCACCCACTCAGACACCCTCACAAACCACTCACATATCCATTCACAGACCTATACAAGTACTCACACAACCACTCACTCCTCCATAGAGCTACTCACACAATCATTCACTCACTCATAACGCCACTCATACAACCAGCCGCTCACCCATACAGCCACTCAGTCAGCCACACACTCGCCCGTACAGTTACTCTCTCACACACCCAAGCACACACTTATTCACCTATACAGCCACTCACACACCCACTCACTCACCCATACAGTCTCTCAACACAGCCACCCACTCAGCCATACAAGCACTCAAACACTCTCACAACCACTTACATACCTATTCACACATACATACAAGCACTCCCAGATCCGCTGACTCACCCATACAGCCATTCACACAAACACTCACTCTCCAATACAGCCACTCACAAACAAACTCACTTGACCAAACACCCACTCAAACAGCCACTCACTTACCCATACACCCACTTACACACCCAGGCACTCACTCATACAGCCATTCAGACAAACACTCACCCATACAGTCAATCACACACCCACTCACCCACCTATACTGCACACTCACAGCCACTCACTCACCCATTCAACCACTGACATACCGACTCACAGACCCATACAGCCACTCACACACCCACTCACACACCCACTCACACACCCATACAGCCACTCACACAGATACTCACTTACCCACACAGCTTCTCACATACCCAGTTATATACCCATACAGCCACTCACACACCCAATCACACCCCCACTCACACACCAACAAAACCACTCACACACCAACTCACACACCCACAAAACCATTCACATACCCATACAAACACACACAACCACAAGTCAGTAACCCACTCACGCACCCATACAGCCTTACATGCACCCACTCAAACACCCACACAGCCACTCAAACACCCACTCGCACACACTGATACAGTCACACAGCCATTCAGATCACATATGTTAGAAATAGTATCACTCATTAGTAGTGCACCTAGTATATTAATCTAACTTTTTTAATAGGTTAGTATATGTTTAACACTCATAAACTCTTAGAAAACATATACACTCACTTGTTGATGTCATCGGTGATGTCATCAGTAATGTAATTTGAGATATCATCAGTGATGTCACTGACCATGTCATGAGTGATGTAATCTGTGAGGTCATAAGCAGTTTTTTTCAGTGAAATATATATAATATATATATGTGTGTATGTATGTATATAAATGTATATATATATATAGACACTACTGGACAGTGGTATTGCTTTTTAGGAAAAGGGCACCACTCAGGAGAATAGCACAAATATTGATATGAAAAGGCCTATCTTTGTCTCGGTGCTGTGAGGTGAAGAGAACCACCGATCTCCTCAAAATATCGTTGACCTAAGCCAACTAAAATGCAAAAGAAAATCCTCAGCACACGAAAGTCAAGTCACAATGATTATCACAATGCAGAATGTGAGCACAAATAGAATACAACAAAGTAATTCTTGTTCTTTTCCTTTTATTCCTTCGGTCTTCAAACAGCCGACAAGTGTTTCGTCGCTTACAAGGGAAATCGTCCCGCGACTTTATCAAGGCTGCACAGAAACAAATGATATAAGCGATGTATCACCTGATACATTGTTAGGTGTACATAACGATTAAACAGTCTCACCCAGTGATAGGTGAAAACATAAACTCGGTACATCTGTTTGGACATGCACAAGGTGTCAAGACCCAATATATTTTCTCTCATGGGATGTCCCGTTTGAAGTAAAGGATACAAATGTATATCCAAATGACCAAAAGCAAAGATGGAATGAGAAACGTATAGGAAAATGTGAAAAGAATCTGTGTTGAAGCTACTACGAAAGTTAGTGAGAGACAAGTGAGTCTGTGCCATGTGACTACCAACTTTTGGTGAGGAAGAAGATTATGGGTCTGTGATTGTAAAGAGTTAAACCCATATAGCCCAAATTGGTGGTCGCGTAAGTGCGTGATAAATACCTATGTTTTCTTTATGTATATCCCTGTAAAAAACACACGAAAGGCCAATGAGTGAGTACATCGTTCCGCCAGTCTCGTGGTGACTACTGTCCGAAAATGTAAATAATTACCATCACCTACTTATATTGTGGTGATAATTCCAACCCACAAAGGGGTTTCTGTTTATAGCGATGTCCAATATAGTTGTGTGTGTATCCAAAGGTTCAAGTGTGTCATACAGTCTCTGATTCTAAAGCAAAATAATTTCAGAAATGTCTCAAAAATGTACTGTAAGGGTGAAATCACATTCACATCACAACCTATAGTTTAGTAAAATAGCCCGTTTTAAAGTAACATATCAAACATTGCCCAGACGCTATATTGCTAGCAATTTATCTTGGAGCTAGAGTCTTATATTTTAAATGCGTGCACAAACTAATGATATTAACCAAGTCCAAGAGTGCAGTAGTAGTAAATTAAGGAATTGCATTGAAATGCACCTATTGTCCTAGACACGATTCAACCTATATTTACTGAGATGCAAAAAATGTCATGCTCTACATCTTAAACCTGAAGCATTCAACAAACAGATGAGCCAATAAGCCCTTGAGACTAACCTAGTGTCATTGTGCATTACAAATACCATTGCGGGTTTCCATTAACGTATTTTCGAAAGCCAACAATAGAATAATTCTTTGCTACCTACGCGCCATGCTAGTATCACACTCTGCAAGCACCACTCATTGTCATCAAGACAGTAGCCAATAAGTATCACATACCAGGTGGTTAGGAAAAGTATTAACAGAGTCCCGATTCACAAACCCCCACATCTAATTGTAACCATCTCTTAATCTGCCAAAGGTTAGATCAACAATGCTACATTCCCGAGTGTCATTCGCGAATGCGAATGCCATAAAGATGTCCCCTCTTTACCGTGATGCGTGAAGAAAAGGTTGGTGACGTCGCTACTCGTGTTGGTCCGAGTACGGAACACGAGCGAGACCTTGTCATGACAGCCTTAAAAGCCGGCTTCTGCATCCGGTCCGGCAGCATAAAAGAAGGACTAAACTACTTCCGACCTCAACAAAGGTAAAAACAAAAAAGAGGCTCGAGTTCATCCCCTCCTGCTCGGCGGCCATATTTAAGTGTCACAGGATAACATAGATATAGTTTGTTAGCCTACATGCAACTAATGTGTTTGCTCTTGTAAGTATCGTGATTGCGGCTCCAAGCATGTAAATAAAGAAATGATCAATAATCCAGTGTTGAGCACATGTTTATTGGCCATGCACTAAATCTCAACACGTTGTCTCAGAACCAAATTTTTGGTCATCTCTGAATAAAATATTTGTGCTAAGTGCGCTCGTGTTATGGAAATTGTGCTGAGATGGGAGTATAACCAAGCACAATTCTAATACACGTCAACGTGTGATACTGCTCTTGAATTTAATCGTTTCTCATCCATCCACTCAGGGTAACATAATCTACGTACCGCAATAAGGAACATAAATGGTAATGAAACATATAGTAAAGAATAATTATAAACAGCACAAATTAGGCAAATGCACCAACAAAGGTTTCTTTACATTTTCAGCAAACATCAAGTACGATCTTTTTTTATTGTGTATAGCATACTGTAAAATTGTCCAAGGGAAGCACTATAGAAGCACAGAGTGTGGCAGCCCTATGCGTTCATCTTCCCAGAAAATAATGAAGTTCCGAATCTACATTTAGCCCTATCTCAGTGCTGCGCAATCTGAGGATCCAAAGTGCCTCGCGCCTCCGTAGGGCTAATTCTCTGTTCCCCCCCTCGGGTGTCTCTGGATGTGTTCAATTCCAAAGAATTTGAACTGTCTATGAGATGTCTGTGTGCAGCAATGTGACATGTGTGCAGCAATGGGATACCTAGTATCACCTTGCTTCACTGCTCTTATATGTTCACCCATTCTCTCACGTAATGTCCTGATCGTGCTTCCGACATATCTTTTTTTACATCTGCACTCAATGATGTAAACAACGAACTTCGTTAAGCAGTTGATATTTGGTCCTATATTATACGTCTTGTCGCCTGGACCCTTAAAATCTGTTTTCTTGTTGCATGCCCATTTACAGGCACTGCAATGTCCACATCCATAAAAACCCTTAGATCGTTGAGTCAGCCAGGTCTCTTTTGTCGCAGTCCTGGGGTAACTATGGCTCAGCATATTCCTGAGGGTAACCCCTCGTCTATACGTGATATTGGGTCTGTCAGTAATGTGGTCACTAAGTGATTTGTCAGCCTTGAGCAGGTGCCAATGTCTATTAAGACTGCGCATCAAGACACCTGACCAGTTGGTATACCCAGTTACCATACGTACTTTGTCCTCCTTCCGTGTGGGTTCCGTGTGTTCTCTAAGTGTATCCTGTCTCTTTACCCTGCGCATCCTTTGTTCTGCATCTTTACCCTGCGTATCCTTTGTTCTGCTTTCATTAGTGTCGCCCTATCATAGCCCCTACTCTGGAAGCGGGCCAACACTCCCTTCTTGCATTCCTCAAATTCGGGTTCGAAACTACAATTGCGTCTCACCCTGACAAGTTCCCCATATGGAATCGACTTGATCTGGTGTGTGGGGTGGGAACTGGATGCATGTAGTAATGCGTTGCAAGCTGTTTTCTTGCGAAAGAGTCTGCTATGAATCTTGTTGTCTCTAATGTATAGCTCAACATCCAGAAAGGAAATTCTATTCGTGCTGTGCTGGAAAGTGAACCTAATGTTGTGTTCATTGCTATTCAGATAATTAAAAAACTCAGTCAACTTATTCGATGAGCCTGTCCAGATCATTAGGCAGTCGTCAATGTAGCTGCCCCAATATAGTATGGAATCATTCCATTGTGATCCCATTGGGCCCCAGATCCTCATCTCCTCGAACCAGCCCATGAACAAATTTGCGTCTATACTTTCTTCCAAAGATTCACAAAGACGCCACGAATCCACCAGGGCGTCCAATAGTCTCTTCTAATGGTGGACTATTGGAAAATACCTCGATTTTCCTTGATGTTTTTCTTTCAAAATATGTCTTGAACTTACGATCATATTGCAAAGACAGTTCAGACTTTTTGCGTAGGATACATGATGTCCAATGGGAAAACAGTTACTTAATGATAGCCTTAGATGTATTCTCCCTCAATACGTGTATTGAGCAAAAAATGGGGGTAGCAGCTTGCATGCATTTTCTTAAGAGCAGACATAACAGCTTATGGGAACATAACAAAATGTTAGAGGAAATGATGCTTTACTGCCTGAAAGAAAACATTTTCATATTTGAAAAATCTATTTACCGACAACGATCTGGTACTGCAATGGGTACGTGTTTCGCCCCCAGCCTAGCAAACTTGTTCCTAGGCTGGTGGGGGGAACAGATTGTCTGGACTGACAATTACGAACGATATACTGACCATGTACCCATCTGTATCAGATATATCGACGACTTATTTTTGATTTGAGACGGGACGGAAACTCTGGCTCTAGAATTCATTCAAGAATTGGGGGATAACGACTTGAATCTGAAATTCACCCATAAAATCAGTCCGAATTTTTGGATGTATGTGTAGAAATCGTGGAAAATAACATCACGACCCGCCTGTTTTGCAAAGAAAAAGCCGGGAATACCGTTTTGCATGCGGCTAGTCATCATCCAATTCCCTTAGTGCAGAGTATCCCTTACGGTGAAATGCTACGGGCTCGCCGTAATTGCAGCACTAATGAGGGTTTTCTCACAGAACAGCACAATATGATAACACGCTTTAAGAGCAGAAGCTATAATGATAAAATCTTGGAAAAAGCCAAAAAGAAGGTTAAGAGAAACACACAGAGGGACCAATTGTTTAGTTTGCCAGCCAGAAGTGACCCTAACCACACGCAGGAAGTAATTGAAGTCCTGAGAATGATAACTACCTTCAGTAGGGGAGCGAGGGCATTGAGAATAGCCATGAAAGCCCACTGGAATCTTCTAGTGGCTGATCCGGTGATAGGCAAACATGTAGGCGGAACTCCGCAAATCACATACAAACAATCAAAATCTTTGAGGGATTGCCTTGTGCATAGTTACCCCCAGGACACCACTACCACTCAGTGGTTGAGAGCACCTAAGGGCTTCACAACATGCGGTGCATGCAAAGCCTGCAGGAATGGTAGAAATACTAAAACTTACCAGACAGGAGCTGGTGCTATTAAAAACATTTCTCAATCCATTAATTGTAACAGTGATTTTTCTGTCTACGTGCTGGAGTGCCCGTGCGGCCTCCAGTACGTAGGCTGTACGAAACTCCCATTAAAAGTAAGAATTCTACAACATCTTCGTGCAATATCCAACCGTGATTTTAATTATCCGGTTGCTCGGCATTTTGCCGATAAACATAAGAGCAACAATACCTTTCTCCAATTTTTGGGAATTGACAGAATTCCGTCACATATCCGAGGGGGAGACAGGGAGAAGAATCTTCGGATCTGTGAGTCAAGATATATAATTGACTTAAATTCTAAAACTCCTAAAGGATTCAATAGTGGAGAGGAGCTTGCTACACATATTGGCTGCTAATCCTCTGTTTTGTATCATTGAGTTTTAAATTCGTTTTTATTTTTATTTTCATTTCAGTAATTTTGACACTCTATCACCTTTATAATGCAGGAACATAGACGTAGACTGCCCCCTGTTGTATTTATGATCCAGATATTGGAATCATACTGTAGTATATTGGTACACATTTGTGACTTACTACAGGGGTTCCAGGTACAAACTGACACCGACTAGACAGATTAGGACGTTCTTCTTAGGTTCCAGCCACTCTCACTAGTGTTAGGGGACACTCACTCACCTCAGTCACATTCACCATATGCACAATAAATAGGTTTATTCCTGAGCCCAGAAACGTAGGGGCTTTATTCTTATCATAATACACGGTGATCACGCCGAGAAAATGGAATGATGAATTGTAGATAGCACGAGAGAAAGGGGTACATTACCACTCGTGATTGTTCTTGTAGAAATCACCCCTTACATTGGTTAGGGGTGTTTGTATCTTGTGTTTTATTTATGGATATACCATGGGAACGCAGTGTTATTTGAATTAATCATGTAGCCAATTGGCTGTTTTGAAGCGAAGAAACATTATTCATCAGGCGTGTTTCGTTACTTAGATTATTATTATTTTCATTGATTTTGAAATTGTGAAATCAGTGCAATGACGTTACATGATGAATATTAGGTCATATATGAAGCTAACTTGCATCACATCGGAGGTTGAACCCGCAATGTATTTTGTCATCTCAGAACTTTATTGCAGTACACATTCATGCAAATGTAATGGAGTATTTTTCTTGCAATTCATTTGTAAATAATTTGGATGCACTGGCAATGCTTAAAAATGAATTTACAAACGCTAACCGATGAACCTCTCAATATTCTGTGTTTATGTTCATCCTTGGTAACGTAGAATATGTCTACTAGCCCACCAGGTACCTCCAGTAAGCGCCACAGAGCTGCGTTGCAGAGAGGTGTAAAAAGGGGCGTGGCCTCAGACCACTTCTCTGCAACGCAGCTCTGTGGCGCTTACTGAAGGTACCTGGTGGGCTAGTTGACCCCAAGGGACCCTCAGTATTCAAGGGGACTTAATCCTCCACCTTAGAACGCACCAGGGGGCGCATTTGCAGAGTGCTGCACGGAGGGGACAGGGCCTCCGGCGAGTTGTTGGTTTCTTTTTTCTTTTTATTATGTCTTATTTTATGGGAGGGGGGCTGCGTGGCCCCCCTTCCCTTGGCCACTTTTGGCACCGGGGACCCCATACCCCGGGGCCTGGCCAGGTTTAAAAAAAAAAAAATACTATATTTGCGGGGAGGGGGCCGCGTGGCCCCCTCCCTTGGCCATTTCTGGCCCCGGGGACCCCATCCCCGGGGCCTGGCCTCTCCATTGGGGACCGTGGGGGGAGCCCCAATGCCCCCATGGTCCCGCCGGCTCCCCGCCTCCTGCGGGAGCCGGCATTGCTTTTGAGCAAGGGGAGCTAATGACATGCAGCTCCCCTTGCTCAAAAGCAATCCTGCTTTGCTTCATTGAAGCGAGAGCAGGTTTCCCTGCTCTCGCTTCAATGAAGCAAAGCAGAGTTTGCTATGACAGGACACTTGTCACATCAGGCCCCGCCCCTGCCTTCACCACTGTGAAAACGCACCCCGTGGTGCGTTTTAAGTTGGGGGATTAAGTCCCCTTGAATCCTAAGGGTCCCTGGGGGCCAACTAGCCCACCAGGTACCTCCAGTAAGCGCCACAGGGCTGTGTTGCAGAGAGGTGGTCCAAGGTCACGCCCCTTTTTACACCTCTCTGCAACGCAGCTCTGTGGTACTTACTGGATGTACCTGGTGGGCTAGTTGGCCCCCAGGGACCCTCAGGATTCAAACGGACTTAATACCCCAACTTAAAATGCACCACGGGGCGCGTTTGCACAGTGGTGGAGGGAGGGGGCCGGGCCTGATGTGACAAGTGTGCAAACGCGCCCCGTGACGAGTTTTAAGTTGGAGGATTAAGTCCCCTTGAATCCTGAGGGTCCCTGGGGTCCAACTAGCCCACCAGGTACCTCCAGTAAGCGCCACAGAGCTGCGTTGCAGAGAGCTGTAAAAAGGGGCGTGGCCTAGGACCACCTCTCTGCAACGCAGCCCTGTGGCGCTTACTGGAGGTACCTGGTGGGCTAGTTGGCCCCCAGGGACCCTCAGGAGTGAAGGGGAATTAATTCCCCAACTTAAAACGCGCCACAGGCGCGTTTGCAGAGTGTTGCTGGGAGGGGGCGGAGCCTCCGGCACAATGCCAGCTATTTTTTTTATTTCTTTTTTAGAAGGGGGGCTGTGTGGCCCCCCTTCCTTTCCTATTTTTTTGGGTCCTGGGGACCCCATCCCCCAGGGCCTGACCCCTATTTTCTTAATTTAAAAAAAAAAAAACGGAAGGGAGCCGCGTGGTCCCCCTCCTGAGGCCATTTTCGGCCCCGGGGACCCCATCCACCGGGGCATGGCCAGTTTTTTTTTTTTTATGTATATTTGGAGGGGGCCGCGTGGCCCCCTCCTCAGGCCATTTATGGCCCCGGGACCCCATCCCCGGGGCCAGCCTTTCCTTTTTATTTCTTTTTTCCATTTTTTGGCGAGGGGGAGGGGGGCCGCATGGCCCCCCTCCCAGGCCACTCCTGGCCCCGGGGACCCCGTCCCCCAGGGCCTGGCCTCTCCGTTAGGGACCGTGGGGGGAGCCCCAATGCCCCCATGGTCCCTGTCGGCTCCCCGCCTCCTGCGGGAGCCAGCATTGCTTTTCCACACGGGGAGCTGCTGACATGCAGCTCCCCGTGTGGAAAAGCAATGTGCTTTGGATTTTGGAAGCGAGAGCAGAAAACCTGCTCTCGCTTCCAAAATCCAAAGCAAGTTTGCTATGACAGGGCGGGAGCCGCACAGCTCCCGCCCTGCCATAGCAAACAGCAGTGTCCCGGGGGTAGGCACCCCGGGACACTGCAGGAGCTGGCCCTGGGGGGTGGCGGTCCCCAGGGGCATCAAAAACTCCAGGAGGGGGGCCGCGCGGCCCCCTCCCTTCGTGAAAATAGCCCCGGGGAGGTGATGGTCCCCGGGGCTCGGGGGTCCATAACGTACCCCCATTTTACATTTTTTGTGCCCCGGGGAGGTGGCGGTCCCCGGGGCGTGTGGGGGGGATCGAGCCACCCTACACAGGTTTAATAATTTAAAAAAATAGAAGCTCCGGGGGGTGGCAGTCCCCGGGGCAGCGGGGGGCCGTGTGCCCCTGCGAATATTTTAGAAAAGCCCCGGGGGGTGGCAGTCCCCGGGGCTGCGGGAGGGCCGCGTGCCCTCCCGCATATTATTAACATAGCCCCGGGGAGGTGGCGGTCCCCGGGGATGCAGGGGGCCCCCGCGGGCCCCCGCAATTATAAAATATATAATGCGCAATGCCCCCGGGACCTGGCCCACCCGGGGGCCTCATTTAAATGAAGTGCGGGAGCCCGCGCTTCATTTTTTAAAATAATTTCAGCGGGATTCACGACCACAGCGCGAATTCCGCCGAAATAATTTTTTACAAAATGCTTTTTTGGGCCCTGGGGGTCCTTGTGGGACCCCCTGAGCAGGCCTAGGGGGGTCAGGGTGTTTCTACCCTGCCCCCTTTTCTTGTTTTTTAAAGTTTTTTCAACTGTTTTCTTGTGACTCGGTTCTACCGAGTCACAAGATGGCTGCCAACACTTCCTGGTTTGGAGTGTTGGCAGCCAATCACAGTGAAGCTCGTGGTCGGGAGGGTTCGCGAATCCACCGTGTCCCTAGATATCAAAACTTTTATTTTTTGAATTTCTCAGCAACTACTGAACGGATTTACACCATTTAAAAAAGGACGCTTTCTGAACCAAGCACTACCTTTTTGCCAAATTTGGTGTAATTCCGTTCAGCAGTTCGGGCTGTACCCGTGTCTAAAATTTACTATGGGAAATTGATTTTCCGACCTCTATTTTTTGAATTTCTCAGGAACTACTGAATGGATTTACACCATTTAACAAAAAGGACTCTTTCTGAACCAAGGGCTACCTTTTTGCCAAATTTGGTATAATTCCATTCAGCAGTTCGGGCTGTAGCCGTGTCTAAAGTTTCCTATAAAAAATAACATGGGGAAAACACGTTTTGGGACCCCCTTTTTCTCGGCCCCCGCTCGCAAATCACCCCGAAACTTTCAAGACAGGAGCTGACCGGAGCGCCCCACTAGTTTTGAAAAATTCGCAAAGATTCGTCAAACGACGCCAAAGTTATTAGGAAAACAAAAAATGTTTTTCCTATGGAAAAAAGGTCCTAACTATAACTACCTACTGGAGACCGCCTGTAGGTAATATATATATATATATATATATATATATTCACTGAAAAACCCATAGGTTTTAGGGACAGTTATAGTTAGTTGGACATTTCACTCGTACAAAACCATAGAAATTCCCCCGTTATAGTTAGTTCAGCTAACTATAACTCGCGCCCCGCAATGCACTGCTGATGACGTCACATATTACATCACTCATGACATGGTCAGAGACATCACTGATGACATCACTGATGACATCTCAAATGACATCACTGATGACATCACTGATGACATCATCCAGTGACTGTGTTTCTGTAAAGTTTAAATATGTTTAATATATATAGGGAAAGGCGTATTGAAGAATGAGTGGGTGTATAAGTGTCTGAATGGATGATTTAGTACGTGAGTGACTGACTCTACAAGTGAGTGATTAAATGTATCTTACTGAATGCATGGGTTAGTGACTAAACTGTGTGAATGTCTGTATCCGTCTGTCTGTTGGTTTGTAAGCAGCTGCATGGCTTTCTGAATAGCTACATGAGTGTCTACATGGGTTATTGATTGATTGTCTGAGTATCTGTATGGGTGCCTGAGTGTTTGTGTGGGTGGGGTGTGTGTGACTCTGTGCATAGATGTGTGAGTTGGTGATTCACTGGGTGCATGGTTTCAAGAGTGCATCTGTGATGGACTGTATGGGTGGGTGAGTGTGTGTATGGGTGTGTTAGTGATTGAATGTACATCTCAGTGGTACATGTGTGAGTAACTACATATGTGAAAGGCAGTATATATGTGTGTTGGAGTATATAAATGGCTATAAGTGAGAGTGTGTGATTGTGAGCATGGCTGTATGGATGAGTGTGTACTTGTATCAGTGATTGTATAAGAGCGTAAGAATGTGCTAGTATTTGTATGAGTAAGTGAGCTGGTGTGTGTATAACTGTATAGGTGAGTAAATGGGTGTGTGATTAAGTTTTTTGCATGACTGACTAGGTGTGTGAGTACCTCTATGGATGAGTGGCGGTGTGTGAGTGTTTATATAGGTGTATGAGTGCATATGATAGTCCTGTACTGAGTGACTAAGTATGAGTGACTGTACGGGTGAGTGAGTGGATGTGTGTGTAGACCTAAGAATCAGTGAGTGGGTATGTAGTTTTTGGTGTTGGAGTGTCTATGGTTTTGAGAATGGCAGTCTGTAATTTAGAGTGGGTGTATCAAAAGTTATATTAGGGTGTGAGAAGATGCATGAAATTATCACATGGATGATGTCATCAGTGATGTCATTTGAGATGTCATCAGTGATGTCATCAGTGATGTCACTGACCATGTCATGAGTGATGTAATATGTGACGTCATCAGCAGTGCATTGCGGGGCGCGAGTTATAGTTAGCTGAACTAACTATAACGGGGAATTTCTATGGTTTTGTACGAGTGAAATGTCCAACTAACTATAACTGTCCCTAAAACCTATGGTTTTTTCAGTGAATTTCATAGGTTTTTTAAATGCTAATTTCTAACTATAACGTGTCTGAAACCTATGGTTTTTTCAGTGAATTTCAAAGGTTTTTTAAATGCTAATTTCTAACTATAACGTGCCTGAAACCTATGATTTTTTAAGTGAATTTCAAAGGTTTTTTTAAATGCTAGTTTCTAACTATGCCTACAGAGGTAGGACATGTGAAGAAAGAAGAAAAAACGCACAGAAAGAAGCAAAAGATGTGCAGAAAGAACCAACAAAGGAGCAGAAAGAGGCCTTGTTGCAAAATCATCCTGTGCCCACAACTTTTTCAGACGGGTACTGGTGGTAACTGACTCTGACTAACCAGAGCCAGTGCTATGCTAAAAGACACTTAGGATACAGTGAAAACACCTACATACACTAGGGAACACTATGCGTTGGGGTACCCCTGTGATTAGCATGACCTCCTCTGCAAGTCCCTAGTACATAATAGGGCAGGGGGATTAAAACTACCTCTTAAAACGCGCTACAGGGCGCGTTTGCACAGTGGTGAAGGGAGGGAGGGCCTGAGGTGACATGTGTGCAAACGCACCCCGTGACGCGTTTTAAGTTGCGGGATTAAGTCCCCTTGAATTCTGAGGGTCCCTGGGGCCCAACTAGCCCCCCAGGTACCTACAGTTAGGACCACAGAGCTGAGTTGCAGAGAGGCGTTCCGAGGCCATGCACCTTTTTTCACCTCTCTGCAACGCAACTCTGTTGTGCTTACTGAAGGTACCTGGTGGGCTAGTTGGCCCCCAGGGTCCCTCAGGATTCAAAGGGAATTAATTCCCCAACTTAAAACGCACCACAGGGCGTGTTTGCGCACATGTCACCTGAGGCCCCACCCCCTCCCTTCACCACTGTGCAAACGCGCCCCGTGGTGCGTTTTAAGTTGGGGGATTAGGTCACCTTGAATCCTGAGGGTCCCTGGGGCCCAACTAGCCCACTAGGTACTTCCAGTAAGCACCACAGGCCTGCGTTGCAACACCTGTAACAAATTGTGCAGTTGTGTTTAGGTAGTGAAGAGGGTCATGCTGGGGGTAGTGTTTTAGGGTTTAGGGTAGTGCAGTGGTGTTTGTGTAGTGTAGGGGGTCATGCTGGGGGTAGATTTAGGGTTTAGGGTACTGCAGTGGTGTTTGGGTAGTGAAGGGAGTCGTGCTGGGGGGAGTGTTTTAGGGTTTAGGGTAGTGCAGTGGTGTTTGGGTAGTGTAGGTTGTCGTGCTGGGGGTAGTGTTTTAGGGTTTAGGGTAGTGCAGTGGTGTTTGGGTAGTGTAGGGGGTCGTGCTGGGGGTAGTGATTTAGGGTAGTGCAGTGGTGTTTGGGTAGTGTAGGGGTACTGCCGGGGGTAGTGTTTTAGGGTTTAGGGTAGTGCAGTGGTGTTTGGGTAGTGTAGGGATACTGCTGGGGGTAGTTTTTTAGGGTTTAGGGTAGTGCAGTGGTGTTTGGGTAGTGTAGTGGTTCGTGCTGGGGTAGTTTTTTAGGGTTTAGGGTAGTGCAGTGGTGTTTGTGTAGTGTAGGGGGTAGTGTTTTAGGGTTTAGGGTAGTGCAGTGTTGTTTGTGTAGTGTAGGAGGTCGTGTTTTAGGGTTTAGGGTAGTGCAGTGGTCTTTGGGTAGTGTAGGGAGTCGTGCGGGGGTAGTGTTTTAGGGTTTAGGGTAGTGTAGGGGGTCATGCGGGGGTAGTGTTTTAGGGATTAGGGTAGTGCATTGGTGTTTGGGTAGTGTAGGGGTCATGCGGGGGTAGTGTTTTAGGGTTTAGGGCAGTGCAGTGGTGTTTGGGTAGTGTAGGGGGTCGTGCTGCGGGGAGTGTTTTAGGGTTTAGGGCAGTGCAGTGGTGTTCGGGTAGTTTAGGGGGTCGTGCTGGGGGGAGTGTTTTAGGGTTTAGGGCAGTGCAGTGGTGTTTGGGTAGTGTAGGGGGTCGTGCTGGGGGTAGTGATTTAGGGTAGTGCAGTGGTGTTTGGGTAGTGTAGGGGGTACTGCCGGGGGTAGTGTTTTAGGGTTTAGGGTAGTGCAGTGGTGTTTGGGTAGTGTAGGGATACTGCTGGGGGTAGTTTTTTAGGGTTTAGGGTAGTGCAGTGGTGTTTGGGTAGTGTAGTGGTTCGGGCTGGGGTAGTTTTTTAGGGTTTAGGGTAGTGCAGTGGTGTTTGTGTAGTGTAGGGGGTAGTGTTTTAGGGTTTAGGGTAGTGCAGTGTTGTTTGTGTAGTGTAGGAGGTCGTGTATTTGGGTTTAGGGTAGTGCAGTGGTCTTTGGGTAGTGTAGGGAGTCGTGCGGGGGTAGTGTTTTAGGGTTTAGGGTAGTGTAGGGGGTCATGCGGGGGGTAGTGTTTTAGGGATTAGGGTAGTGCATTGGTGTTTGGGTAGTGTAGGGGTCATGCGGGGGTAGTGTTTTAGGGTTTAGGGCAGTGCAGTGGTGTTTGGGTAGTGTAGGGGTCGTGCTGCGGGTAGTGTTTTAGGGTTTAGGGCAGTGCAGTGGTGTTCGGGTAGTTTAGGGGGTCGTGCTGGGGTGAGTGTTTTAGGGTTTAGGGCAGTGCAGTGGTGTTCGGGTAGTGTAGGGGGTCGTGCTGGGGTGTGTGTTTGAGGGTTTAGGGCAGTGCAGTCGTGTTTGGGTAGTGTAGGGGGTTGTGCTGGGGGTAGTATTTTAGGGTTTAGGGTAGTGCAGTGGTGTTCGGGTAGTGTAGGGGGTCGTGCTGGGGGTAGTGTTCTAGGGTTTAGGGCAGTGCAGTGGTGTTTGGGCAGTGTAGGGGGTCATGCTGGGGGTGGTGTTTTAGGGTTTAGGGCAGTGCAGTGGTGTTCGGGCAGTGTAGGGGGTCGTGCTGGGGGTGGTGTTTCAGGGTTTAGGGCAGTGCAGTGGTGTTCGGGCAGTGTAGGGGGTGGTGTTTCAGGGTTTAGGGCAGTGCAGTGGTGTTCGGGCAGTGTAGGGGTCGTGCAGGGGGTGGTGTTTCAGGGTTTAGGGCAGTGGTGTTCGGGCAGTGTAGGGGGTCGTGCTGGGGGTGGTGTTTCAGGGTTTGGGGCAGTGCAGTGGTGTTCAAGCAGTAAAGGGGTCGTGCTGGGGGTGGTGTTTCAGGGTTTAGGGCAGTGCAGTGGTGTTCGGGCAGTGTAGGGGGTCGGTGCAGGGGTGGTGTTTCAGGGTTTAGGGCAGTGCAGTGGTGTTCGGGCAGTGTAGGGGGTGGTGCAGGGGGTGGTGTTTCAGGGTTTAGGGCAGTGCAGTGGTGTTCGGGCAGTGTAGGGGGTCATGCAGGGGGTGGTGTTTCAGGGTTTAGGGCAGTGCAGTGGTGTTCGGGCAGTGTAGGGGGTCGTGCTGGGGCTGGTGTTTCAGGGTTTAGGGCAGTGCAGTAGTGTTCGGGCAGTGTAGGGGGTCGTGCTGGGACTGGTGTTTCAGGGTTTAGGGCAGTGCAGTGGTGTTCGGGCAGTGTAGGTGGTCGTGCTGGGGCTGGTGTTTCAGGGTTTAGGGCAGTGCAGTGGTGTTCGGGCAGTGTAGGGGGTCATGCTGGGGCTGGTGTTTCAGGGTTTAGGGCAGTGCAGTGGTGTTCAGGCAGTGTAGAGGGTCTTGCTGGGGCTGGTGTTTCAGAGTCTAGGGCAGTGCAGTCGTGTTCGGGCAGTGTAGGGGGTCTTGCTGGGGCTGGTGTTTCAGGGTTTAGGGCAGTGCAGTGGTGTTCGGGCAGTGTAGGGGGTCGTGCTGGGGTGGTGTTTCAGGGTTTAGGGCAGTGCAGTGGTGTTCGGGCAGTGTAGGGGTCGTGCTGGGGCTAGTGTTTCAGGATTTAGGGCAGAGCAATGGTGTTCAGGCAGTGTAGGGGGTTTTGCTGGAGGTGGTGTTTCAGGGTTTAGGGCAGTGCAGTGGTGTTCATGCAGTGTAGGGGGTGGTGTTTCAGGGTTTCGGGCAGTGGTGTTCTGGCAGTGTAGGGGGTCTTGCTGGGGTTGATGTTTCAGGGTTTAGGGCAGTGCAGTGGTGTTCGGGCAGTGTAGGGGGTCGTGCTGAGGGTGGTGTTTCAGGGTTTAGGGCAGTGCAGTGGTGTTCGGGCAGTGTAGGGGGTCGTGCTGGGGGTGGTGTTTTAGGGTTTAGGGCAGTGCAGTGGTGTTCGGGCAGTGTAGGGTGTCGTGCTGAGGGGTGGTGTTTCAGGGTTTAGGGCAGTGCAGTGGTGTTCGGGCAGTGTAGGGGGTCGTGCAGGGGGTGGTGTTTCAGGGTTTAGTGCAGTGGTGTTTGGGCAGTATAGGGGGTCGTGTAGAGGGTGGTGTTTCAGGGTTTAGGGCAGTGCAGTGGTGTTTGGCCAGTGTAGGTGGTCTTGCTGGGGGTGGTGTTTCAGGGTTTAGTGCAGTGGTGTTCGGGCAGTGTAGGGGGTCTTGCTGGGGGTGGTGTTTCAGGGTTTAGGGCAGTGCAGTGGTGTTCGGGCAGTGTAGGGTGTAGGAGAGTAGGATCTGCTTCACATGGGTACCCCCACTTTTTGCTGATGCTTCACTGTTTTTCGACATTAGTCTGGCTGGGGCCCTGCTAATCAGAACCCCAGCCTAGCTGCTTCCTCTCTAAAATGGTTTCCATGTGCCTTAGGCACATCACTGATTGGGATCTGGAGTGCCCTTATAAGTCCCTAGTATATGGTATACTATGTACCAAGGGCATAGGTACCTCAGAGGCCTGCCAGGGGCTGCAGCATGTATTATGCCACCCCTGGAAGGCCATCCAAACTGACACCACAGGTCTGCTACTGCAGCCTGGGTAAGGTGGTGCATGCACCCCTTACTGTGAGATAGGTTACCTATATCACGAAATACATACACACATATAAACCTATAAGTCACTCCTAAGGCAGGCCTTATCAACCCTAAAGGCAGAGTGCGTGGTTCCTATGTGAGAGTGTGCCCCTGCATGAGCAGGGCCCCTCTGCAGCGTTCGGAGACCCTCTCTGATGCTGTTTGTAGTGCAGCCTGACCATATACTCTTAAGCGCATTATATCCTCGCGGTAAAATGCTAACTTTGGAATGGCTGCACCTAAACATGTCGTGTCGTGTTTGGTGTCAAACATCTTGGAATACTACCCCCCCCCCGCCAATCCTGGCGGCGGGGGTAGCATTCCACCCTTCTAGAGGGAAAGACATGTTAACTCTGACTAGTCCGGTAACTTCTTTCCAGAGCCCTGGCATCACAAAATGGATGCTGCTGCCACAGACACGAGTCTGGCCTCCTGCTGCTGGACGAAACTCCGGCAGGGGAGGCCTGGACAATAGGTTTCCTGTCCCAGGGAGGTGTGACCACCTCCCCAGACAGGATAATGTGTATTGGGGCTGGGCGGGAGCACTTTCGGGTGCTTTGAAGTCCTGCACTGGGGGCACATTTGGTGTCCCTAGTGCATACCCCAGTTCAAACCGGATCAGGGGCTTGCAGCCCCTGCTTTGGCGTGAACTGGACAAAGGGAAAGGGGTGTAGCCACCCCTCTGCCCTGACCCACCCATAGGTGGGGCCACAGAGTAGTCCAACCCCTATTTTTAGAATAAAGGTAGGAACCCAGTCCTTAGGACTTTAGATTATACCTGGACGAAACTCTGAAACTGAATCCTGGACCTTCGACGCTCTACGACAAGATTAGAGGACTGAAGAATCTCCCTTGGGGTCAAGGAGTGACTCCCCTGCTTGGCAGGCACCAAAGAAGCATCTGTCCGGTTCGCATTTCTGAAGCTCCCGTCGGACGCCGAAGTCATCGCATCACCAGAGGTGGATTCTCAGACTTCCCCGAGGCTACCCTGAGTCCCCAGCAAAGCTGAGGCCCGTGGCTATCGTGGGTGACTTGAGACCGTGACCCCTGGACACCGAGCACATTTGCAAGTGCATCATCTTCTGGGTCTCCCAAGAAGTCGTGCTTTGGGCTCCGAGTAGCCCCAGCCTCCAGCACCACCTGCACCGAAGATCACTGGCCCCCACTCCACGAGTGTCCTGTAAGCCAGCTCCACGTGCGGCGTCACGAGGCTCCTTTGCGGTCGCTAGCCCGTTGGCTAGTAGCCCTTAACGAAGGCCAATCCTTTTTCTTACTTGGCATCCTGGTTGCTCCAGGCCTGCCCTCACTTACCGTCGCTGGGTGAGTTCCACAGACCTTGCTGGTCTGCACCATCGACGATCTACATCTTCACCGAGACTTGCCGTTGCCAAGGCTTGTTGGGTCCAATCCGGTCGCCGACACCTCAGCACTCGACAGACATCGTGTACCAGCCCGAATCCTGCTCCTGGTCACCGACAACGCCTCCTGGACCTCGTGGCTGAAGAGTCAAGACGACCGTCAACGCAACTGAAGCACTCGACATCGGTGGGCATCTGTCCATCGCCTTCCTGGTCACTGGCTAGTGACCCAGACTCTGTCCCCTCTGCTTTCAGGTTCACCAGAACTCCGATCCACTCTTGGATCCACCCGGACACTTTTCTCTTGGCCGCCAGCAGCACTTTGCAGCAGATCGCCATTCGAATCGACGACGAAACCCGACCCCGAAAGGCACCTATGCACCCGGCTTCCCTGGGTGAGGTAACACGAGTACTCCGGTGCTCCCGTGTGTAGAGACTCTTCAAAGTCCTAGATCTCAAAGGGTTTTGTCCTAGTCCTCTTTTAAGTGTCCCTTTTCTCTATTTTCCCGATCCCGACTTTCTCCATAGAAGTTAACGGCGTATCGCGGTTGTGTATTTACACTGCACGCGTCTCCCGTGGGTCCCCTGTGTCACTACCTTGGGTGGTTCCTTGTGGTCCAAGCACTTCTAGAGGCTCTAGGCCTAGTGTCTAGTTCAGTCGTGGTTCGCATACCACTTTATTGGTATATGGTTTGGCACGCCCCTAGGGCCCAAACGTGTATTTGTACTATTACTGTGAATTAATAACTTATAACTTATGTACTTCGAACTCTAGCCTCATAAAGAGACTAGAGGGGTGTGTTTAGCAATAAATACATATATTTTGAATATATACCTGGTGTGGTGCTCTTTCATTTGGTCACTCAAGAGATTATAGACTGGTAAAACAAGCTGCTTTACATTCCTTCAAGACTTAGCCTGAAGGCTGCTCTCCATAGCTACCACTAGGATAGCTTTCAATAAGGTTGTCTTTAACCTATCTCCAATAAGGGGTTGTTTGGACTGGTGCAAGGTGCCCACTATAATTAGTGGACAGCATATGCCAGGCCAACTTCTCACATTGGTGTGCAGCGTGTGGGATTCCAGCTTGCTATTGTTTTACCAGATAATCTCAATTGAATTGATCAACTGAAAACCACTAAAGGTACCTAAGGTACATATAATTTAAGCTTAGAATACAGTAAGTTCTACTGAACTTAGAGTTGTGTGTTAAGGGATAGCACAACCCTTTCTACAACTCAAGAGAGTTTAGTAGGCCACACTAGAGTAGGTAGTGCATACACCACACCACACTAGTAATGTCTTTAAGGGCAGGATCCAAAGAATCCTTGCAGGAAGCCATTGAGCTTCCACCCTCCAAGTATGATACACTCCCATTCTTGGAATTGAGAGCTTTATGCAACTTGAGAAAAATAAGGACAGGCCAAAGCCCCACCACCCAACACCTCAAGGAGTTGTTGGTGGCTTATGACCTTAGTAAGGCCTGTAGGGACTGAAGGGGTAGGAGCTGAGGGTGGGGCAGACGAAGAGGACGAGGCTAGGGGTACCAATACCCCCAGCCCCCCTCTGAAACTGGCCAGGAGGGTGACAATGACCCTGACCTGGAAAACCCAATCCCTCCTGTGGATGATGATGAGGATGATCAAGATGATGCCCTCTTTGTCCCCCAGGAAGGATTAAGAGTGTGCCCAGGAAGTCTAGATCTCCTTCTCAGGAGTCTAACCACTCTGGCACCTCTATAGGGAGCTCTGTCTCATCTCACAGGAGGGAATCCTCTCATGAGAGGAGAACCAGACTGGTCCAGTATGAGGAAACTCAGCTGGAGATCAGAAAAAGCAATTGGCTTTAGATAGGGAATCCCTAGATCTCCTTAGAGAGAGAAGAAAGTTGGGACTAGAGTCCCATGGTGGCAGCCATGTCCCTAGAGATAGGGAAAGGTCCTATGACCATAGGAACCTGAGCAAGATTGTCCCTCCCTACCAGAGTGGGGATGATATCCACAAATGGATAACTGCATTAGAGAGGGCCTGTAAGGTACAGAAGGTCCCTCAGGAGCAGTGGGCAGCAATCTTGTGGCTCTCCTTTGCTGACAAAGGTAGAGATAAGCTCCTCACTGTTAGAGAGGAGGATGCTGATAATTACAAGGTCTTGAAGAGTGCTCTTATTGATGGGTTTGGCCTAACCACTGAACAGTACAGGTTGAAGTTCAGAGACACCCAAAAAGCACAGACTCAAGACTGGGTAGACTATGTGGATTGTTCTGCCAAGGCTCTGGAAGGCTGGTTGATGGGCAGTAAGGTGTGTGACTTCTCAGGATTGTACAATCTGATAATGAGGGAGCAGATTCTTAATAACTGTCAAAATCAGCTGTTGCATCAATACCTGGTAGACTCCGATCTGACCTCTCCCCAAGAATTGGGAAAGAAGGCAGACAAATGGGTCAGAACCAGGGTGAAGCAGAAGGTACAGAACCAAGGTGGGGAAACCAAGAAGCAAGATGCTAAGAACTCTGACAAGGGTGGGGAGAAGGGTAAAAATCAAAAGTCTTCATCAGGCCCCCAAAAATCTTCTTCTGGTGGGGATTCACAGTCTACCAAAGGGAAAGGCCAAAGAAAACCATGGTGCAAGGTCTGTAAGCAAAAGACCCACTGGACCAGTGATTGCACCAAGTCCAAAGACTCCAGTCCAGCACCCACCAATGCCCCTAAGGCACCTGTTCCCCTAGTACAGTTGGTGGAAGTGCTCCAGCAAAGGGTTTAGTAGGGTTCACCCTGGGAACTGAGTTGGGCTCTGACTTAGTCAGGGAACTGACTCAGGCTGTGTTAGTCTGTGATGGAGGCATGGATGTGACCTCCACTGTGAGTCCCAGTAATCTGGGCAAGTACAGACAACAGCCTTTAATCAATGGACGTGAGGCTTTGGCATTTAGGGACACAGGGGCAAGTGTCACAATGGTGACACAAGACCTTGTGCTACCTGGGCAAGTTATGCTTGGTGAGATGTACCAAGTGACCAATGCTAGCAATGTCAGAACAGACCATACTCTGGCAGTTGTTAACTTCTCCTGGGGAGGGGTAACTGGCCTTAAGAAGGTTGTGGTGAGTGCAAACCTACCAGTCGAATGCTTGCTTGGCAATGACTTAGAGACTTCTGCTTGGGCAGAAGTGGAGCTCAGGACCCATGCAGAAATGCTGGGGATCCCTGCAGATGTGTTTGCTGTGACCAGGTCACAAGCCAAAATGTCTAGCACTGAACAGGCCTTGGATTCTGGAAGAATGGACCAAGTGCCTACCAAGAGGAGGAGTAGTAGGGTTAAGGCAGTGCCTTCCCCTTGGCTCAGGAGGAAGATCAGTCCCTTGAGGGGGATGATCTCAGCCCTGAAGAAGGAACTGTCCCAGAGGAACTTGAACCTGACCAGGTTGAGTTCTTGGGGACAGGGGGACCTTCTAGGGCAGATCTGAGCCAGGAGCAGCAGAGCTGCCCCTCCCTTGAACCCCTCAGACAGCAAGCTGCTGCTGAGGCTGCTGGGAAAGCTAGTGGTCCCCATACAGTGTATTGGGATGATGGACTCCTGTACTCAGAGAGTAGAGACCCCAAGCCTGGTGCTACCAGGAGGTTGGTAATACCTTTGAAGTTCAGGGGCTTCCTATTGACCCTAGCCCATGATATTCCCTTAGCAGGTCACCTGGGCCAGAACAAGACTTGGGACAGAATTGTCCCTCACTTTCACTGGCCCCACATGTCTGAAGACAGTAAGGAGTTTTGTCGCTTCCTGTGTAACCTGCCAAGCCAGTGTCAAAGCAGGTGGCACTACAAAGGCCCCCTGATACCACTACCTGTGGTGGGGGTGCCCTTTGAAAGGGTAGGGATTGACATTGTTGGTCCCATGGATCCCCAAACAGCCTCTGGGCACAGGTTTATCCTGGTGGTAGTGGATCATGCCACCAGGTACCCAGAAGCTATTCCCCTCAGGACCACTACAGCACCTGTGGTGGCAAGGGCCCTCCTGGGAATCTTCTCAAGAGTGGCCTTTCCTAAGGAGGTAGTATCAGACAGGGGTGCTAACTTCATGTCTGGGTACTTAAAAGCAATGTGGAAGGAGTGTGGAGTGACTTATAAGTTCACCACACCCTATCACCCACAATGCAATGGTTTAGTTGAGAGATTCAACAAAACCTTGAAGGGCATGATTAAAGGGCTCCCAGAAAAGCTTAGGCGTAGATGGGACATACTCTTGCCCTGCCTTTTATTCGCATATAGGGAGGTGCCTCAGAAGGGGTTGGTTACAGCCCTTTTGAACTTCTGTTTGGCCACCCTGTGAGGGGTCCACTGTGCTTGGTGAAGGAAGGATGGGAGTTACCTCTCAAGCCCCCAAAGCAAGATATAGTGGACTATGTACTTGGTCTCCGCTCCAGGATGGCTGAGTACATGAAAAAGGCAACCAAAAACCTTGAGGCTAGCCAGGAACTTCAAAAGGCCTGGCATGACCAAAGGCTGTTCTGACTGTTTACCAGCCAGGACAGAAGGTGTGGGTGTTGGAGCCAGTGGCCCCAGCAGCTCTCCAAGATAAATGGAGTGGACCCCACACTATTGTTGAGCAGAAGGGTGAGGTCACTTATTTAGTGGACCTAGGAACACCCAGGAGTCCCCACAGGGTTCTCCATGTCAACAGGTTAAAACCATATGTGGACAGGGCAGACATGGGCTTGCTCATGGCTACTGATGAAGGGCAGGAGGAAGAGAGTGACCCACTCCCTGACCTGCTCTCACAGAACCCTGACGATGGGTCAGTTGATGGTGTAGCCTTGGCAGGCAGCCTCACTACCCAGCAACAAACTGATTGCAGGCAAGTCCTCAATCAGTTTCGACATATGTTTTCACTGACACCCAGTCAGACCACCTGGTGCACTCATGAAGTGGACACTGGGGACAGTCTGCCTATTAAAAACAAGATTTATAGGCAACCTGACCATGTCAGGGACTGTATCAGGACTGAAGTCCAGAAAATGTTGGAATTTGGAGTAATTGAGCCCTCAGATAGCCCTTGGGCTAGTCCAGTAGTCCTAGTACCGAAACCTCACACCAGTGGTGGAAAAAGAGAGATGAGGTTTTGTGTAGACTACAGGGGTCTCAATGCAGTCACTAGGACTGATGCCCATCCAATACCCAGGGCAGATGAGCTCATAGATACTTTGGCCTCTGCCAAATATCTCAGCACATTTGACCTAACAGCTGGCTACTGGCAGATCAGACTAGCTGATACTGCAAAGCCCAAAACAGCATTCTCAACCCCTAGTGGGCATTATCAATTTGTGGTAATGCCCTTTGGTCTGAAGAATGCACCTGCCACTTTCCAGAGGTTGGTGAATACAGTTCTCACAGGACTGGAAGCCTATAGTGCAGCTTATCTAGATGATATTGCTGTCTTTAGCTCCACCTGGGAGGATCACCTGGTCCACCTCAGGAATGTTTTACAGGCCCTGCAAAAGGCAGGCCTGACTATCAAGGCCACTAAGTGCCAGATAGGGCAGAGTCAGGTTGTGTACCTGGGCCACCTTGTGGGTGGAGGCCAGGTTCAACCTTTGCAGAGCAAGATCCAGACCATCATGGACTGGACTGCTCCCACTACCCAGACTCAGGTGAGAGCCTTCTTAGGCCTGACTGGGTACTATAGGAGATTTGTCAAGGGGTATGGATCAATAGTGACACCCCTGAATGACTTAACTTCTAAGAAAATGCCCAAAAAGGTTCAGTGGACAGTTAGCTGTCAAAAGGCATTTGATGACCTCAAGCAGGCCATGTGCACTGCTCCAATTCTGCAGAGTCCTGATTACTCCAAGAAGTTCATTGTTCAAACTGATGCATCTGAATTGGGGGTAGGGGCTGTACTGTCACAATTGAATGAAGAAGGTCAGGATCAGCCAGTAGCTTTTATTAGCAGAAGGCTGACCCCTAGAGAGAAACGTTGGTCAGCCATAGAGAGGGAGGCCTTTGCTGTGGTCTGGGCTCTGAAGAAGTTGAGGCCATACTTGTTTGGTACACACTTCCTGGTTCAGACAGACCATAAGCCCCTCTTATGGCTAAAACAAATGAAAGGTGAAAACCCCAAACTGCTTAGGTGGTCCATTTCCCTACAGGGGATGGACTTTACAGTGGAACATAGGCCTGGGAGTAACCATGCGAATGCAGATGGACTCTCTAGGTATTTCCACTTAGAACATGAAGACTTAACTGGGCAAGGTTAGTTTAATGTCCCTACGTTTGGGGGGTTGTGTAGGAGAGTAGGATCTGCTTCACATGGGTACCCCCACTTTTTGCTGATGCTTCACTGTTTTTCGACATTAGTCTGGCTGGGGCCCTGCTAATCAGAACCCCAGCCTAGCTGCTTCCTCTCTAAAATGGTTTCCATGTGCCTTAGGCACATCACTGATTGGGATCTGGAGTGCCCTTATAAGTCCCTAGTATATGGTATACTATGTACCAAGGGCATAGGTACCTCAGAGGCCTGCCAGGGGCTGCAGCATGTATTATGCCACCCCTGGAAGGCCATCCAAACTGACACCACAGGTCTGCTACTGCAGCCTGGGTAAGGTGGTGCATGCACCCCTTACTGTGAGATAGGTTACCTATATCACGAAATACATACACACATATAAACCTATAAGTCACTCCTAAGGCAGGCCTTATCAACCCTAAAGGCAGAGTGCGTGGTTCCTATGTGAGAGGGTGCCCATGCATGAGCAGGGCCCCTCTGCAGCGTTCGGAGACCCTCTCTGATGCTGTTTGTAGTGCAGCCTGACCATATAATCTTAAGCGCATTATATCCTCGCGGTAAAATGCTAACTTTGTAATGGCTGCACCTAAACATGTCGTGTTTGGTGTCAAACATCTTGGAATACTACCCCCCGCCAATCCTGGCGGTGGGGGTAGCATTCCACCCTTCTAGAGGGAAAGACATGTTAACTCTGACTAGTCCGGTAACTTCTTTCCAGAGCCCTGGCATCACAAAATGGATGCTGCTGCCACAGACACGAGTCTGGCCTCCTGCTGCTGGATGAAACTCCGGCAGGGGAGGCCTGGACAATAGGTTTCCTGTCCCAGGGAGGTGTGACCACCTCCCCAGACAGGATAATGTGTATTGGGGCTGGGCGGGAGCACTTTCGGGTGCTTTGAAGTCCTGCACTGGGGGCACATTTGGTGTCCCTGTGCATACCCCAGTTCAAACCGGATCAGGGGCTTGCAGCCCCTGCTTTGGCGCGAACTGGACAAAGGGAAAGGGGTGTAGCCACCCCTCTGCCCTGACCCACCCATAGGTGGGGCCACAGAGTAGTCCAACCCCTATTTTTAGAATAAAGATAGGAACCCAGTCCTTAGGACTTTAGATTATACCTGGACCAAACTCTGAAACTGAATCCTGGACCTTCAATGCTCTACGACAAGATTAGAGGACTGAAGAATCTCCCTTGGGGTCAAGGAGTGACTCCCTGCTTGGCAGGCACCAAAGAAGCATCTGTCCGGTTCGCATTTCTGAAGGTCCCGTCGGACGCCGAAGTCATCGCATCACCAGAGGTGGATTCTCAGACTTCCCCGAGGCTACCCTGAGTCCCCAGCAAAGCTGAGGCCCGTGGCTATCGTGGGTGACTTGAGACCGTGACCCCTGGACACCGAGCACATTTGCAAGTGCATCATCTTCTGGGTCTCTCAAGAAGTCGTGCTTTGGGCTCTGAGTAGCCCCAGCCTCCAGCACCACCTGCACCAAAGATCACTGGCCCCCACTCCACGAGTGTCCTGTAAGCCAGCTCCACGTGCGGCGTCATGAGGCTCCTTCGCGGTCGCTAGCCCGTTGGCTAGTAGCCCTTAACGAAGGCCAATCCTTTTTCTTACTTGGCATCCTGGTTGCTCCAGGCCTGCCCTCACTTACCTTCGCTGGGTGAGTTCCCCAGACCTTGCTGGTCTGCACCATCGATGATCTACATCTTCACCAAGACTTGCCGTTGCCAAGGCTTGTTGGGTCCAATCCGGTCGCCGACACCTCAGCACTCGACAGACATCGTGTATCAGCCTGAATCCTGCTCCTGGTCACTGACAACGCCTCCTGGACCTCGTGGCTGAAGAGTCAAGACGACTGTCAACGCACCTGAAGCACTCGACATCGGTGGGCATCTGTCCATCGCCTTCCTGGTCACTGGCTAGTGACCCAGACTCTGTCCCCTCTGCTTTCAGGTTCACCAGAACTCCGATCCACTCTTGGATCCACCCGGACACTTTTCTCTTGGCCGCCAGCAGCACTTTGCAGCAGATCGCCCTTTCGAATCGACGACGAAACCCGACCCCGAAAGGCACCTATGCACCCGGCTTCCCTGGGTGAGGTAACACGAGTACTCCGGTGCTCCTGTGGGTAGAGACTCTTCAAAGTCCTAGATCTCAAAGGGTTTTGTCCTAGTCCTCTTTTAAGTGTCCCTTTTCTCTATTTTCCCGATCCCGACTTTCTCCATAGAAGTTAACGGCGTATCGCGGTTGTGTATTTACACTGCACGCGTCTCCCGTGGGTCCCCTGTGTCACTACCTTGGGTGGTTCCTTGTGGTCCAAGCACTTCTAGAGGCTCTAGGCCTAGTGTCTAGTTCAGTCGTGGTTCGCATACCACTTTATTGGTATATGGTTTGGCACGCCCCTAGGGCCCAAACGTGTATTTGTGCTATTACTGTGAATTAATAACTTATAACTTATGTATTTCAAACTCTAGCCTCATAAAGAGACTAGAGGGGTGTGTTTAGCAATAAATACATATATTTTGAATATATACCTGGTGTGGTGCTCTTTCATTTGGTCACTCAAGAGATTATAGACTGGTAAAACAAGCTGCTTTACATTCCTTCAAGACTTAGCCTGAAGGTTGCTCTCCATAGCTACCACTAGGATAGCTTTCAATAAGGTTGTCTTTAACCTATCTCCAATAAGGGGTTGTTTGGACTGGTGCAAGGTGCCCACTATAATTAGTGGACAGCATATGCCAGGCCAACTTCTCACATAGGGGGTCTTGCTGGAGCTGGTGTTTCAGGGTTTAGGGCAGTGCAGTGGTGTTCGGGCAGTGTAGGGGGTCGTGCTGGGGCTGGTGTTTGAGGGTTTAGGGTAGTGCATTGGTGTTCGGGCAGTGTAAGGGGTCGTGCTGGGGGTGGTGTTTCAGGGTTTAGGGCAGTGCAGTTGTGTTCGGGCAGTGTAGGGGGTCGTGCTGGGGCTGGTGTTTCATGGTTTAGGGCAGTGAAGTGGTGTTCGGACAGTGTAGGGGGTCGTGCTGGGGGTGGTGTTTCAGGGTTTAGGGCAGTGCAGTGGTGTTTGGGCAGTGTAGGGGGTCATGCTGGGGGTGGTGTTTCAGGGTTTAGGGCAGTGCAGTGGTGTTCGGGCAGTGTAGGGGGTCTTGCTGGGGGTGGTGTTTCAGGGTTTAGGGCAGTGGTGTTCGGGCAGTGTAGGGGGTCTTGCTGGGGGTGATGTTTCAGGGTTTAGGGCAGTGCAGTGGTGTTCGGGCAGTGTAGGGGGTCTTGCTGGGGGTAGTGTTTCGGGGTTTAGGGCAGTGCAGTGGTGTTCGTGCAGTGTAGGGGGTCGTGCTGGGGGTGGTGTTTCAGGGTTTAGGGCAGTGCAGTAGTGTTCGGGCAGTGTAGGGGATCGTGCAGGGGGTGGTGTTTCAGGGTTTAGGGCAGTGCAGTGGTGTTCGGGCAGTGTAGGGGGTCGTGCTGGGGGGTGGTGTTTCAGGGTTTAGGGCAGTGCAGTGGTGTTCGGGCAGTGTAGGGGGTCGTGCTGGGGGTGGAGTTTCAGGGTTTAGGGCAGTGCAGTGGTGTTCGGGCCGTGTAGGGGGTCATGCAGGGGTGGTGTTTCAGGGTTTAGGGCAGTGCAGTGGTGTTCGGGCAGTGTAGGGGTCATGCTGGGGCTGGTGTTTCAGGGTTTAGGGCAGTGCAGTGGTGTTCGGGCAGTGTAGGGGGTCTTGCTGGGGGTGGTGTTTCAGGGTTTAGGGCAGTGGTGTTCGGGCAGTGTAGGGGGTCTTGCTGGGGGTGATGTTTCAGGGTTTAGGGCAGTGCAGTGGTGTTCGGGCAGTGTAGGGGGTCTTGCTGGGGGTAGTGTTTCAGGGTTTAGGGCAGTGCAGTGGTGTTCGTGCAGTGTAGGGGTTGTGCTGGGTATGGTGTTTCAGGGTTTAGGGCAGTGCAGTAGTGTTCGTGCAGTGTAGGGGGTCGTGCAGGGGTGGTGTTTCAGGGTTTATGGCAGTGCAGTGGTGTTCGGGCAGTGTAGGGGTCGTGCTGGGGGTGGTGTTTCAGGGTTTAGGGCAGTGCAGTGGTGTTCGGGCAGTGTAGGGGTTCGTGCTGGGGGTGGTGTCTCAGGGATTAGGGCAGTGGTGTTCGGGCAGTGTAGGGGGTCTTGCTGGGGGTGATGTTTCAGGGTTTAGGGCAGTGCAGTGGTGTTCGGGCAGTGTAGGGGGTCTTGCTGGGGCTGGTGTTTCAGAGTCTAGGGCAGTGCAGTGGTGTTCGGGCAGTGAAGGGGGTCTTGCTGGGGCTGGTGTTTCAGGGTTTAGGGCAGTGCAGTGGTGTTCGGGCAGTGTAGGGGGTCGTGCAGGGGGTGGTGTTTCAGGGTTTAGTGCAGTGGTGTTTGGGCAGTGTAGGGGGTCGTGCAGAGGGTGGTGTTTCAGGGTTTAAGGCACTGCAGTGGTGTTTGGCCAGTGTAGGTGGTCTTGCTGGGGGTGGTGTTTCAGGCTTTAGTGCAGTGGTGTTCGGGCAGTGTAGGGGGTCTTGCTGGGGGTGGTGTTTCAGGGTTTAGGGCAGTGCAGTGGTGTTCGGGCAGTGTAGGGGGTCTTGCTGGAGCTGGTGTTTCAGGGTTTAGGGCAGTGCAGTGGTGTTCGGGCAGTGTAGGGCCCATTGAGCAACACAACCTGAACCAGCTTATTCA